>JASCZI010121006.1:46924-70566 GCA_036250425.1 Stylosanthes scabra | reverse complement strand
CACAAGCAATTAACATTATAAGAATACATAAACACTTCTCAACATTAAAAAATGCTGCATTTTTTTATTTATTTCTTTCATATTATTATAAACACTAGACATTACACCTTTCTTATATGGTTCTTTAGAGTTTAGATATTAACTTCATATTTTTTCATATACTTAAGTAATTACGTGATGTACAATATAGCAAATAATTTTATGATTGTTCAAATTTTTTCGAAAATACTATACTATGTTGGCTTTTTATTTAATTATTTGAATTAAATAATCTTTCACTACTTGATTTGAATGCATTAACCACGTTTTATAAATAAAATATGGAATTAAATAAACACAATTTTTAATGTATTTGAAACTTATCATATTAAATTATTCTTTTTTTCTTTTGGACATTTATTAAATTAATTTTTTTATATTACTTATTAAATTTAAATTTTTTTATTATCTATTAAATTTAAATTTACTTACAAGTATGACACACCGTTAGTTCACATTTCTTACAAGTTCATAGTATAATATTATAACTAATTTCATGTTAGCCTATTTAGTTTCATCATATATATTTTTTTTACCATTTTCAATATTCAATTGACCCAAAAGCAAGAAAAATAGTCCAATTCTCTATCGTACAATAATTTTTCCCCATTCATCCAAAAAAGCCCATATAATTAATCCCCTAATCACCTAGCATTAATCATCTCGTGAGAAGATATAATCTATCGACAAGCACTGCATTCGACTGCTATCCTACTGCAACGCAGTGGTCTATATCAACTGCAAAGCATCAAATCACCCACGCGTTACTACTACAATTTGGACACATGATTTCATCATATGTTTAATTTTGACCCCTTCATCATCTGAGTGTTGGCCTTTTATTGTTGGCGAAGAAGACCCAATAAATATCTCCAATGGCTAAAAATATCTAGTGCCTAGTGGCATCTAATTATAGATATAATATGATGAGAATATAGATATTAAGGTAAATAAAATGTTTTTTTTATTTTTCTTTTTATTAAAAATAGTTGTATTTTATTTTATTTTTGCTGAATAAAAAAATAAATATATATGAGTTGAGTCTAATTTAGATAACCAAAAAGCAAAAAGAAGCAGATTTTTCATAGGAATTAAAGATGTAAATATTAAATAAACTTATAAAGAAATATAATAAAAAAGAAGATTAAGAAATGCGGTATCTTTGAAATTCAAAGTTGATTCTATAACGGAGGCAATAATCATTTGGATGAGATACGGTTTCGAAGACGTGTTCACGTACCGAAAACAGTTGTGGATAACTTTTCCATAGTACCCATAGGATTATGTAGAAACTGTTTATTAAAACTATAATAACTCAATTTATATTCTACCATTCGAGATCTATTGCTGGTTTTATAGATAAAATCATTCTCGGGAGAGTAGGATATCAGATCCTTTTAGTTTATGGAGTATCAGGGTTTCTCCAAATCCCAATTCCTGCAAAATACACTCATGTCTTCTTGGGCACAATTGATGGCCGGCGCCTTCCACCTCTATAAATTGTAAGAGAATCATTATTGCAAAAAAATTATTATATCAGCTCCAAATTATCTTAAAATCAGTCTCCATTATCCGAGATAAAATAAATTTATCGGCAATGAGTCTTCCAATAAGTTTATTAAAAAAAGCCTTCACTCTTTTCAAAGAGTCAGAGATCACTCATTATTGTGTACTCTAAATGAATATGAGAAATTCTAATAGAGCACAAGAGAAAATTCTATTAGGACACGAAAAAGACCCTAACAAAATACTAAAAATACTAGAAGATAGAATCCTATAAAGACAAAATAAAATTAACAAAGCACAATAAAAAATCCTAATAAAATATCTTTTATTATTGCCGCGTCTTGACATATATCACCAATAAAAATCTTAATAGTATATAAATAGGAAGTTCAATTGCTAACATGACGGCTAGAGAGCTAAATGCTTAGGTGTCGTCGTTAAAAAATTTGATTTTTTAATTATTTTTAATTGACAGAATTAATTTGATTTGAAATTTAATAGTTATCTTTATCTTTTTTTTAACTTTCTATTTGAAATTTTTTATTTTTTATGATTATTATTTTAAAAAGTTTGTTAATCATAACTAAAGTAATTTTAATTTGAATCTAAAATTTAAAATGGTAAACATAATGAATTTTTAGATATTTTTAATTAATTTAAAATTCAATTAGAAATGCTCATTATAATTTTTTTAAATTATTTTTTGTGATATTTTACTAAAACAATTTTAATGTGAATTTAAAATTTAAAATTGATTCAAAAAATAATTAATTAATTGGTATGTTTAAAAACGAGTTACATAATAAACAGTTATTAATAGTGGTTATTAGAATTTTTATTTTTTAATTTATTTTTAATTGTGATATTTTAAATTTGTAAAGATGTTGTTAATGAATTTAAAGTTCAATTGAAATCCCGTTAATGAGTTTAAAATACAATTTGGAAGTACTTCATCAGAATTTCTGGTTTTTCATTATTATTTTTAATTTGTGATATTTTAAAATTGGAAGTTTTGAAAACGAAGAAATGAAAGTTTTGAAAATTTTTATGCTCTATTTCTTAATTTTTTTTTTTATAGAAAGTCTTGGTAGTGAATATTAATTAGGGAGATAATAGAAAGTCAATATTATTTTTTTTTCTTTTCTGTTTCTTCTTTTACCACCCATTATTTTCTTCATTACACTCATTGGTTCTCTATTAGTCTCCTAACACTGATTTTGTAGTATTATTTTTATTAACTTATAAAACTTTCTGTTTTTTTTATATTGGAAGTTTTGAAAACGAAGAAATAAACTTTTATGCTCTATTTCTTATATTTTTTAAATAATTTTAAAATTCATCTTATCTTAATCTGTATAGTTATAGTTTAGTTATACTATACAATTGAGAAGCTTATGTGATGATGTGGAGACTTAGTTTTAGGGTGTTATTTGCATTGCTTAGGGATCGTCATGTGAATTTTTTAATTTGTAGTTATATTATATTTTAATACTATAATTAATTGTGTTTAAAATTTAAAATTTAAAATATAAGACAAGGTTGTTGGTATAATTATAAAAGAAATTATTATTAATTAAATTATACAATTTTATTTTTATACGATTGGTCGTTAAGGGATTTTAGAAAATATTTTTTTGTTTTTTATTTTTTTAATTAATACAATTGGGAAGCATTTTGCTAACTTTGCATCTAGAAAATAATTTTAAGGTGAGATCTACTTAGGCTGTGCATTTCTAAATTTTTAATTTAATTGTCATCATTAACCGTGTTTAAAATTCTAAATTTCAAATATACAATACGGTTGACATAGTTATAAAATGTTATTTTTTATAGATAGAGAGGGAGAGAGAGAGGGAGAGGGAGAGAGAGGGATGTAGGAAATGGAAGAAAGATGGATAGATAGAGAGAGGAGGGAGAGAGAGAAAAGGGTAAGGAATTAGAGAGCGAGAGAGACAGAGAAAGTGGGGAGAAAGAAAGCAATGCAAGGGAGAGAGAGATTAGAGAAAGAGGGATAGATAGAGGAAAAAGGGGAGGGACCGAGAGAGGGGTGATGGAGAGTGAGAGTGAGAAGCAGATAGAAGGAACAAGGGCGAGAAAAAGGGGCGAGGAAGAAGGAGCAATTAGGAGAGACTGAAGGAGAAAGCGAAACTGATATAGAAAGAGAGAAAATGAGAGAGGGAGAGAGAGATAGGAGAATGAGGGATATATAGCGGAAAGAGGGGACAAAACGAGAGATTCAGAGAGAGAGGGGGCGAGGGAGAAAAAATGGGATAGAAGGAGCAAGGGAAGAAGAGGGAGAGACAAATGAAGAGGGAGAGAGAGAAAGAGACATAGAGAGAAAAAAAAGAGGGAGAGAAATCAAGAGAGAGAAAGGGAAGAAGAGAAATAGGAAGAAATAGGGATAATAGGAGAGAGAGGGAGAGGGAGAGGTAGCAAAAGAGATGGAGAGAAAACGAAGGGGATAGAAAGCAATGTGGAGAAATAAATAGATGGAGAGAGGGTGAGAGAGAGAGAGAAAGAGCGCACGTGAGGGGAGAGAGAAAGGGGGAGAACTTAGAGAGCAATGGAGAGACGAAGGAGAGGAAGAGAGAAAGATAGAGAAAAGGAGAGAGTGGCCGGGATGAGAGAAAAGAGAAATCACATACTTTGAAGTAGCCTCTATGGTAATATGATTATTATATTAATTATATATTTCTAGTGATAATATTATATTAAACTCAATAAGTTTGTTTTTTAGGAAAATTTTACTATAAAGACATATAAATGTCTTCTGGCAAGGACAATTACTACATTTACAAATTTATCTTTTTCATAATGATAGCGTTAATTACACATCAAATTTTAATGGAAATTACATATCAAATTTGAATGACACAAATCAATTGTCAAAATTTAATTAAAGCATCTATCATCACTAGAAGATACTTTAATGTCTTCACCAAAAATCTCATTTTTTTCTTATAAAATATTATTTATAATTTATCATGCTAAATTAGAATCTAAAACCTGTAGCCCGTGCATCGCATGGGTTTAATATTAGTATAATACAAAAGTGAATATCTTAAAAATAGGATAGAGACATAATTATTTAATTTTTATTAATTTAAAATATGTGAAAACTCGTTATCTAATATATATTTGAATTTTATTAATACTAATAAATTGTGTAATATGTTAGGATAAGTATTGGTCCAGTCCAATTAGAGAATTAGGCTATAGTAGAAGTATGTTGTAATAATTTTGATATACTTGAATGTAATTACAAAGTTTATTATTTTCAATTTTAGGGAATTTTCTATCACTTTTTTTTTATTTCTATAATTCTATACTTCTTACATGATAATCGTATGATAATATTGAATATGATAATTATTTTAGTATTTTACAGTATTGTACTAGTGACTAGTTTATTTTCTATTTTTGCATTATTAGTTATGTCTAAAAATTGATACTTGGTTAGTTGTTATTAACGTGTTTGTGAAGACATGCATTTTAATTCTATTTTTATGATTTTATATTTTTTATTTAATTATGACCGGATCAACGATTGAATAATAATTCGAAGATTGAACCAATGACCTGACGACCTAGAATCTTGATAGAGTTGATATTCGATTTGATTCTGAATTTTTTAAAAATAAATATTAAGGAAAAAAAAAATAGTTGGTTTATCCAAAAAAAACATAGGTTATGAGTTTCTGTGATTATATAGACTTTACAATCACTTTTGCACCGATCGTACTCACAGAAAATCTGCCCCTGCTGGCCTGCTCACTCCCTATGAACCACGGCAAACGCAACTTGACTAGGAATGAACATACATGACTTGCTGAAGAAAGCGCCAATTCTACCATACAAAGACATAAGTGAAGACTTAGTAAACTTCCTATGATTGTAACCAACCAAAATGAGAATTGCTTTCTGTCTTTAATGTCTTAACTTTTAAGAACTTCATGCCAAAGATGAAAAGGCCACTCACTGTTCTACTTACCACATCTTGTTTCAGGATCAAAGTTACAAAAGCGACGTTGAGGCAGATGGAAAAAGATTATGTCTATCGTTAGTTCGTTACTATATTTATATTTATATTTAGGATAAATTATTTACGAAAAAAATATACTTTTATATCTAATATTTTCGAAAAGTTTTAACGACTGAATTAGGCATTTATTGGTACGGTAATTTTTGTTCACTTTCAAAGGTTACAAAAACTTCTATTGTATTTGTTTTTATGTCCGAAAACAAATTAAAAAGGAAATTTGTAACCAGAAAGTGTTTATGTGCAGTTGATTGCTTGAGGTTTTTTTTTCCAGTTTTATGATTAGTGTCTTATTTTCGTTTCCTAAAGTTTTAAAATAGTTAGGTGTTATATTGAAAATAATTATATTCTTCCACATATGAAGTTGGCTATGTGCCAAGCCGGGTAGTAAGAAAAAGAATATTAACCAAAAAATATATCTTATTATTTTTATTTAAAACCCTAGTTTATTTAATTATATATATAAAAAATCTAATGATTCAACGGAGTTTAAGAAAAAAATAGAGTAGTATCAATTATATTCATAAAATTGATGCCTTTTATGTAAAATTGCAAAGATAATTCTACCTTTTCATACAATTTTGGCCTATTATAAATTATGTAAATGTAAATAGAAAAGTACAAATTTAAAACTAATAATTACAGGTGATGAAGTAATTTAAGCAATCAAGTTTAGTTAAATTCGTTCACTTTATATGCGTCTCGTCTCTCTCACTAATGCTTTTCCTTCACTTCTTCTTTGTTTGTAGGAGAACTAGGAGAAGATGATAATAATGACTACCGAGAAGATGTAGAAGAAGATGAAAATGAAGAAAAAGTAGAAGAGTAGAAGACAATGACACAGAAGAAGAGTATTATACTATTGGAAGATGTTCAAATGTTTTGGGGTATCAGATGTTTCATTGCTTTTAACCGTTGATCTTAATAAAAAAAAATTTATTATTGAAATCAATTCAAGATCAACGGTTAAAAGCACTGGAACACCTGATACCCTGGAACACCTGAACACTTTCCTATACTATTATTATGTAAGCGTTGTTACTGAAAATAGTTTTTAGTTAAATTGGTTGTACTTTAATCACCATAAAATAAAATCGTTATGTAGGAAAAGCAAAACTAACAAAAAATCCTTGCATCAGTTCGAGGATAACACATTAAAATGGTTGATTGAGATGTATTTTGCATATTGTTGACCAAAGTCAACTGAAGTTTTCACAATGCAAAGGGAAAATAGGCCAAGTTTTTGCCAATTAGTGAACACCTCACTGACACTGACCTACAACTCCTCTCAATCAAATAACAAAAGTGAGCAAACAAGAGAGAGAGAGAGAGCGCCCCTAAACTCAAGAAGCTACTTTATTTCCTTAAAAATGGCCAACCCCACATATTCTTATGTTGTTCACCTTGCAATTCAAGCAACTGTGGTGCTTTTGCTGGCTTTGCTCTGTCAAGGCTCGTCACAAGAAGCAAAGGCCTTACTTATGTGGAAAGAAACTCACCCTTTTTTAATTTATATATAGAACTTACGGAATTGTTCCAATGACCACTCAAACTGTATTCGTTTTGTTTTTCTGATTGAGGAAAAGGGGGGACTTAGTATTTTAACCCAAAAATTTACTTTTATTTGAAAAGTTTTTTATGTGAATAATGAACATTAGATGTTATAGGATTTAATCGAAAGTAAAAAAAATTGTATTATTTTTTTATTATTACTATCAAAGATAATTGTATTTCATTCTATTAGAGTAATAATAAAATGAATACATAAAATGATTGATCTAATTTGAACAACCAAAAGATAACAAAACAAAAGAATATAATTCCTAACCTAGATTCCCTTTTTTTTGCTTCGTGGAAACCCTTATTCTCGGCTGTGCTACTGGAGGCTCTGGGGAACTCGGAATAGGAGAGCACTCATCTTGGGGTGGGCTTACTACTTAGATGCTTTCAGCAGTTATCCGCTCCGCACTTGGCTACCAAGCGTTTACCGTGGGCACGCTAACTGGCACACCAGAGGTGCGTCCTTCCCGGTCCTCTCGTACTAGGAAAAGGTCCTCAAAACGTCACAATGTAAATGACTAAAAAAAAAAGAGCACATAAATAAAAATGAAAATTAAGGAGGATGATGTTCATGAACGGATGTACATTGTAACTTGTTAGGGCAAGTGCCCCCACTAACATTGCAAAAATATGTAGAGAACTATATATGTATATATACTTTGTAACACCTCAATACTAGTTAACCATGCCGCGGACATAGTCGACCAATACTAAGGCACTACAGACACTCACAAGTACCACAAGACGGAAGATTTGAAAACCATTTGATCAGTACTCGCTAATCTCGTGAGAATAGGAGCTATGTGTACAAAATAAAGCCAAGACATACACTAGTAAATATACATACCCAAACAACAGTGTGTATATATATATACACACACACGTATGTATATACATAGCCAAGTTACTTTGACACGACACATGATAGAACCTGCGAAGCTTAGGTTCATTATTACATACAAGACTCTATCTCATACACCACTACCAGTCCTAGTTCTCCGTAATACACAGCGGAAACTTGACATTCGGAGAAGCTATGCGAGCGGAACCCAGAAGAATGCTTCGCCGACTCTCCAAACTTTGAACCTGTACCTGAAAAGTCTGATAATATACGGAGTGAGAATCCTCAACCCACGGGATTCCCAGTACGGATAAAGAGCCAAAACTACAGTAAATAAGCTAGTAGGACCACGCGAGGCAATCCTATTCGGCACTCGGGTTTTTCCTTGTTACTCACAAATGTAAGCATGCAACTCTCTTTAGATTCCCAACCCTGTGATCTATTTACCTAAGTACCTTAGTCCGTTTCATTTATCAGTTCATGATCCCATTCCCTTAGAAACCAGGTAACTGTATCTTACCTCTGTTATCTCGATCCGTTCAAGCACATCAACAGACACATAACAACAGGACAGTCAAACACAGGCAAAGCAATCAACACAATTATCAGATATCAAGCACAAGTAAATGCAAGCACATAGGCACACCCAATCAATATCAAACAAATGCATATGATGAATGTCTAGTCCTATGGCTAAGATGAGCTCATCCGGTCGGTTGTAATAGCCTTCCCGACCGATCCAGTATATATCCCGGACCACTATTGGACGCACTTCCCCGAGGACAACCTATCCAATGCCCTGAACATTTACGTTCCTTTATCATTTATATATTTGGGGGTTTCAGTCTCATATACCCTTATCCCTCCAAAGCAAGCCGAGACGCTAGCCCGTAGGCCCCTCATGTGCACTTGCTTGGTGAGCCGAGACGTTAGCCCGAAGGCCCCTCATGTGCACTCACCGTGGGTCGAGACGCTAGCCCGAAGGCCCCTCATGTGCACCCACTAAGTCCGATAGTCCGCAAGATTCTAGGCAGGTCACGCCAGTTTTCAAATCTGCCATATCACCTAGCTTGCGTAACAATATCCTTTCGGATCAAAGAAGCTCTATACATGAGATGAGTCTCTTAAAACATAGGTGGGATATCATTCTTTCTCATCAAACCCTCTGAAAACCAAACCTTTCATCATTAGAATTGATTCCGAAGAGGAAGAATCGACTTAGAAAGCATTTCGAACGTTGAATTTCTGGACACATTAAAATCGATTCAGGAGGTCCCCGAGTCGATTCGTAGTTCCAAGCCACTTATGAATCGATTCGGTGTCCCTCCGAGTGGACTCTAAACACTTTGGAAAACTTTTGAAAAGAAAAGCCGTCAATTGAATCGACTCTGAAGTGGACAGAATCGATTCTAATTGACAAGGTTTAGCCTCTGTCCAAACTTGAATCGATTCTCAGGAGATGAGAGTCGACTCAGTGCTCTCGAAACCCAGATTTTGTTCTTGAAATGGCACCTCGAATCGACTCGAGTTCATCACGAATTGATTCGAAGTAGCAGATACTGCATTCTGCAGAATTTCCAAAGATTAGTCCCTCAAAACCATTTGCTCTCAAGGCCAAACTTGATGATTTCAAAGACATTGTGAAGTCATATAAACCTTCCTCAAAACCATTCATTTGGAAACCATTTTCATTCAATGAAATCGATGTTACGGGGCATCAAAGTCGCCCAAAACACAGTTTTCTTAAAACTTAAGAAACCACATCTTTTCTTTCAAAACCTCTTCTAAATACCACATTTTTCCGTCAATTCCACACCTTTATACAACTGACCCCAAGGGCCTCTTTCATAAACCGTTTCATCTCATCTCAATCACATGTATAGGCTTATCATTCACAACATTTCACAATCACAATGCATCATTCAATTTCTTCAACATTCACACAAACAATCACAACAGGCACATCATGAACATCACCATTCACCTAGCTTTATTCCGTTTATACTCGTTTGTGGTTTACTCTATGTCCAACTAGCCTAGGTGCTCATACTAGATTATAAACTGTAGCGATGAATCTAAATCCATACCTGGACATCAACTCAACGTTTACACGCGATTTCCTTCGCGTCGTTAAGCATCCAAGCACCCAAATTCATCACCTACAACACACAACATGAAAACAAACACCAAAATCCACACTCTATCAACCTAGGGTTCAATCAAAAACATCAAAAACATGGGTTGGAACGTTTTACTAGAATTCTCAGCTCATGTGCTGTGAATATCATGCCCAATTGCAAGCTAGTTCATCACCTAAACCACCAAACTCGAAGAAATTCAAGGTGGTTAACTCAAATTCATCAAGAAATTCAGAGCTAAGAACGAAAAGGAAAATGTGATACCCATACCTTATACTTGGTATAGAATCGAAGAGGACGGAAAGAGCTTTGCGTAGCCGCAAACGGCGGGTCAATCGGAGCTCCGGTGTGAAAGTTACGGCGGCCGAAAGTCAAGACCACCACCAGCACCACATGCACGCCCTCTCTCTCTTTCATTTCATTCAATGAAGAATGGATGAATACTTGGGCAGCTGGTGCCTCTTTAAGGTGCCACTAAGTAATGGAGTTTTGGTAATTTCGCGGTTTGGTCCGGTTCGGGCCAAATATTAGCGAATGTGTTCCTTTTTCGTGTCCTAATTTTATTCGTAACCGTCCCAATGTTTTCAGCCTCACTCTGATCTTCGTGTCGAATGGCGTTAAACCGGCGTTGTCATTTTAATCAACGGTAGGGGTTTAATACTTATGCCCCATTGCAAAATAAAAATTATCTTATTAACTTCTATATCAACTTTTTATATTTTTATAAATTTAATCTCACTTAATAAAAAATATTCTTATTAAAAATAGAACATTACTATAAATCAATTAATAAATTAATTTAATAAAAAAATTATATTTTTTAATTTTTTCTATCAAACTTTAATATTTACTAGTACATTAAATAATTTCCTAACATGTATTTTCATGATGATTAGTTCTCAAACACAAACGAATTCGAAATCATTTAAAATTTAGGTGAAAAAATAAAATATTTTATACCATTAGTTATTAAGTATCTATAAAATATAAAATGAGAATACGAGGGTATTTTTTTCCTAAAATATCATTCATTTATATATATTTGTAATATAAAAATTTCATTACTTTTTAAGTCTTAAAAAAAATTTAACCTCACATTTATTATTATTACATGTATTTAATTATAAAAAATAGATTAATAACTATATTAGTACTTATTAATATGCTAAACTTGATTATAAATAAATAAAAAAATTATTTAATATTTGCATGTCTTTTAATTTTATATGTATTAATATAATATGTTTATAGGAATTTTTTATTTTTTTTTATACTCTATATTTGCCCCCACGACATAAAATTTCTGGATCTGTCATTGATGATATTGGTGGTACTCTTGAATCAAGCTCATAGCCGAAGGGAGAACCAAATCTAGAGTACCAGCAACGTCTTCAAAGAAAATTGGAGTGGTTTTAGAGTTTCTAGAGAATCGTAGCAATCACATTAGTTTGTTTTCTGATCTCAAAAGCATTCAAAACTATGACTGATTCAAAACTAATTGTTTAAGGTTTGGAAATTTCCTCTGATTTTGCTATACTTAGTATGTCGGATTCTCAATCTGATTTAGTTAAACGTTTGCAAGAAATCATTCGTAGATCATGAATACAGAATACAAATATCATTCACACCATCAAACTGATTAACCTTTTTTCCAACTCATGGATTATGAAACTATCATCAATAAAAAATAAAGACAAACGACTTTAAGAGGCAACACCTCATGCTTTATTGTGGGAGAGTAATGCTAAGTAATACATGATAGTAGTAAATATGATTAAATAGTAATAAAATAATATTTTATTTTTTACTCCAATTTCAACACACTTATTACAAGAGAATCCACATACTGTAAAAAGCATAATAAAATATTAAGAATTTAGTGTGCACCTAACTTAATTTATAAAATATCGATATATATCTCAAAACATAGAATTTGTAATAACGTTTCAGCAGAGGAAATATAATATGGAATAGATCCAATACTAAAGTCTCTGTCTTCTCCATGTCAGCCTCCTAATTAAGGAATACCTCCTCCACCTCCTCCATAATAGTTGCCACCTGTTGGATCAGCACTACGTTCTTGCGGCTTTATTTGAACTGTGATTTACAGACATGCATGAGACACAACATCAACTAGATTAGCATCAACATTCAATTACATAATATAACAGAGAACCAACGGAGACATCAAAATACATAGATTATTTCGGTTATAAATAATCTTCTTCATTATTATATATTGCATTAGAAAAGTAAATTCCATGTAAAAGTTGGAAGCATTATTTACTACTTACGTAGGACTCTGTGGTGAGGATGATGACGATGCTCAGATGACCAATTGGGTACTCTAGCAGCTGACACTTCTATTAAGAAGAGAAGTATAACGAGGAAAGCAAGGTTCAAGATAGTAGGAAAGAGCTTCTTCATCAAGTGAGCCATCTTATCTTAATGTCAATAAAGAGTAGTAGAATTGAATCTTATAATAGAATAGATAATCAACAAGTGGTACTCCATATTTATACACGAGGGAAAGGGTCATGTGTCTATATTATTACGGGAAGATTAGATTAGCAATGTCCATATATATTTTGAAGAATAATTATACGCAACCAAGCTATTTGAACAACCAAGCTTAACCAAGTCCAAACCTTACACGCGCATCTCCCTTTTCATTAAGTTAGTTATTTTTTCGAAATTAAGATTCCTTATTTTTCGTTCCTTCCCTTTTTATCTCAAATGCGCTAGTTTCATATCAGTATCAAAGGAAGCTTCATCGTTGTCTTCCTCACTCCTTTCACCGCCGCACTCCATCGTCACGGTGATTCTGTTTTTTTCTTTTTGATTAGTTTGAGGATGAATGCTATCAATTACGTAAATATGAGGAGGAAAATGAGTAGTAGCAGTAGCAAGAAGAAAAAGAGGAGGAGTAACAGCAGTAGCAGGAAGAAGGAGGATGAGGAAGAAGAAGATGGAGTACATTTGAGTACATTTGAGTGGTAACTTTTAATAATTCAAAATCCGTTTCTACTTTCCTTCAAAATCTGTTTCTATTTTCATGAAAATCTAATTCAGTTTTTATATATGAAAATTCGTTTTTACTTTTCATTCAAAATCCGTTTCTGTTTTCATTCAAAATTCGTTTCTGTTTTCATTCAAAATTCGTTTCTGTTTTTATTAGAAATTCGTTTCTGTTTTCATGAAAATTCAATTCAGTTTTTCATTCAAAATTCGTTTCTGTTTTCGTTCAAATTCCGTTTCTGTTTTTATATAAAATCCGTTTCTATTTTCATGAAAATTCAATTCAGTTTTTAATTCAAAATTCGATTCTGTTTTCATTCAAATTTCGTTTCTGTTTTTATATAAAATCCGTTTCTATTTTTTTTTAATATCCAATTTTATTTTTCATCATCAACAACAACAACACCAACAACATCAACAATTGAGGAGGAGGATGAGAAGGAATAAGAAGATGAGAAAGAAGAGGAAAAAAAAGAAGAGAAAGAAGAAGGTGACGGAGAAGAGGAAGAAGACGACAGCAACGACAATGACGATGATGGCTGGGGCAACAACGACGATGACGACAACAATAAGAAGAAGGAGGAAGAGAAGGAAGAGGCGCTGCAACAGTTATAGAAAAGAAGAAGAAGAAAGGGGCGCGTGTTTATTCACACGTTTTTTTGTGAGAATGATTATTTTTTGCTTGGTTGGACTTGGTTAGGATAAATGTTTGGATGTGTAGCATTATTGTATTTTGAATGGACATAAAATTGCGAAAAATCAAATTTTGTCCTAACTAAATCATATTAATTTTAAATATTTATTTTAGACAAATTTTAAAAATCAAATTTTGATGCGATCTTTTGTGATTGTTATTTGAAAAAAGAAATAATCTTTAAAATTTCATGATTTTAAGCCATTTTCCACCCGCCTCAGGTCTCTTTAGGTACTTCGGCCTCAAATAAGCTGTGGGCATTAGAACAGAGTGGGCTTTTCAATAGAAGTTTACCAAGTCTTCAAGATATATATGTCTAATGTCCAAAATAAGAAAAAAAGATATATATGTCTTGCATGGTGGAATAGGCGCTTTCAGCAAGTCGTGTTTCCTAGTTATCAACTTGCATATGTACTTTCAAATAAATAAATAAATAAATAAATAAAACCCCTCCCGGGTCCCTGAACATTTGGGTATTAGACTTTGTCCGCTTGAACAATTTGAAAATCCATTTCGGACCCTAATCTTATAATAAATTGGATAGTTCAACCCACGTTACTGGCTGAGAACAGATTAAGATGATGACATGTCAGTTGCTATGCCACGTCTGAAATGTTTATTCGAAGAATGAGACTCATAAACCCCTCACGCCAATCGAAATTGTAATCCCTTTATTTGGGGGTGGTTTGAACCCTAATTTGGTTTGCTCATTCGTTCACGAAACTGCAGGTTTGGGAAGAGAATGGCTATGCAAGACAGAGAATCAAGATCGTTAGATGGAGAGAAAGGGCTTGCGGGAGAAAGTTACAGTGCTGCCGCTGGTTCCGAAGTTAATGGTGGGAGCAATGGCGGTGCGTCCTCGAGGAAGATGGGTAGGAAGTTTGTAGCACCTACCTGCAGCTATGGAGATTATACCATCTTGTTTCAATCAAAGATCTCATCTAATCCCAACAGGCTTTTCTTTGGATGCTAACATTTTAAGATAAGAGATCATTCCTATACTTTCTTATACTTGGGTTTGTCTACAAATGTTGATAGGGTTCTTAATTGTGATGCAGACAAGGGGGCAAATTGCAAATATTTTTGTGTGGCTAGATGATTATGTTGATTGTTTCCAACTCAATAAAGCGGGAAATTCAAGAGTAGATGCAGACCCAATTGAGAGGTGTTAAGCATAGATGTACCGAACAATGATCCAATGGACCTTAGTCGTGAGAGGGAGTAGATAATGAGAATGAGAGAGAGAAAGTGTTCCTTCCGAGGGGAAACGCTCGGAAGAGTCCGAGGGCTAGATCCAAAGAAGCTGATTGATATGATGAGAGAATAGCACTAGAATCCCAGAATTAGGATTATGAGTATTCTAGGGCTAATATGGGAGATTAGGGTTTAGAGAATGCGTACCTTGAGGGGGTGTTGCCCCCTGCTTATATAGTAGTGGGTGGTTAAGATTCGGATGGGATCTCTTCATGATCCCATCGAATCTTTCCTCTTTTAGTTTGATCTTCGACCTTTTAGCTTGATTCTTGACTTATGGACCAAGTAAGTTGATTGTTTGACTTAATGGATTGGGCCTCATTGGGCCGGTCCGTAACATTGCCCCCACTCGGGAGATGAATGTGGTCATTCGATTTCCGAGTAGTTTTGACGAACTTTCGACTGCTTTCTATGTGGCGTCGATTTTATCACTTTTCTTCCGTCTGCTTACGTGTCAGACTGCTTGTGGCGTGTCGCTTTGTTTCTCGTTTTTGTTGACGTGGCAGAAAGAGTGGTTACTTTTGCAGGTTTTTGAAAAAGAGAGTAGTGAGAGTGGTTTTCGAGGTTCCAGTAACCGTCCCATCATTAGTACTTGCCCCTTTTTGGATTCTCGAAGCGTGTTGAATAAGGCTTGAGAAATAAAAATCAAAACTTTACCATTTCATTTGAAATTTCCTCTTTTTCTCTCTTCGAAACCCTTGAGTCTCTCTCTGAAACTCTTGAATCCCTTTCTCAACGAAGAAGAAAGAAAAAAAGGAGATCTCTCCACCTTCTGTTCCAGCGACTACTACCACAGGTACTGCTCAGTTTATTTTCTTTTCGTTTTTGTATTCTTATGTGTTTGCAAGAGTCCTTCTTGCATTGTGTGCCCTGCATTTCTTCTTCTTCTTTTCCACTTCTTTGTTTTCCTCTGTTTTTTCTCAAACTAAGCTTCCTGCATTGTATTGCAGGCGTTATTTATTAAAAAACTTGGAAATGGGGAAGAAAAAGTCTTGCCAGGAGGTGAAGGTTCCTCGTCCTCTGGATGCGGCCGAGACCCGCCTCTACAGCTGGGTTGAGGAGGCTGTGTTGACTCAACCGTCCGTGGTTGAGAGTGACGCACTGCTTGAGTTCCGTCGCAACTACCCGCTGATGGAGGACTCAGGGGTGGAGGGAGACTATGTGTTGGAGGCCGCTGGGCCGTCTGATCGTGTCCCCTTCCGGGCGGGTGAGGATGGACCCCACTTCCTGTGGGTGTATCTGGATTAGTTCACTCATCTGAGGATGCGGCTCCCATTCTCAGACTTTCAATGGGACGTGATGACTCGCTGTCGCGTCGCCGTCAGCCAACTACATCTGAATGGGTGGGGCTTCATCCTTTCCTTCGAGAAAGTGTGCTTACACTATGGCTTCCGCCCCACCATCAGACTCTTCTTTTACATTTATGATGTCCATTTCCCTCCGGGTAGTTATGGGTATATCTCTTTCCGGGCACGTCAAGGCCGGAAGCTGTTTGATTCCTATGAAGATTCGATCCAGGAATTCAAATGGCATTATTTTAAGGTTCTGGCTGCTTCCGGAAAGCGAGCCTTCTGGATGAACCATGAGAATAAACCTTTTCCTTGGGTCTATTGGAACCCGGAGGTGAAGGATTTTGTTGTGTATAACTTGGAGCCATTAGAGATGGCTGCTTTCAAGTTTCTTGTTTCTCTTCCGAGCGGTTTGCCAAAGAGGAACAAGTTTACTTGTAGGTTTATCTTGGATAGCTCTGATGCCGAAGTTGGGAAATACCTTGGTAAAGAATTGTGATTTTTTTCTTTTCTTGAGTTTTTTATCTTTATTTTGTTGGTTGTTGCTAACTTTCGGCTTGTTTCTTCTTTTGGTCTTTTGCAGACGGTCTGTTAGACGTCAAGATGAAGAGGACCAAGCTTGATAACTTAATGGCTAAGATGGCGGATCCGTCGATGGGTGGCCCTTCTACCACTGCCACTGCTGCTGCAGTTGCAGCTGCTGCTGCCTCCGCCTCTACTGCTGCTTGCACTTCCGTCCTTGCTGCTGCTGGATCTCCTCGCGTTGAGTCCTCCACTCGGGTGCCCCCAGCTCTGACTGCTTCTGAGACTGTCAAAGCGAAGAAGCAATCTTCGAAGCGTGAGCGGGCCAAGGTGGTGGACCTGGAGGAGGAGCTGAAGGAGGATCCGGCGGATGACTTGCAGCGACAGAGGCAGAGGAAGAAGCCTAAGACAGATGAGGCTTTTGAGAAGGCGCTCGGGGATGACTCTACCTGGGAGCATGAGGTCGATCCTCTTATGGTTGCCTTTCCGGAGGATTTCAACTTTCGGAAGGCCCTTAATGCGGGTTTGAGTTCTGTTCCCGTGAGGGAAGCTTTGACGAAGATGCCTCCGGAGCAGCTTCTTGGCGAGTCTTATCACCTTTACGCCAAATCTCTTGCTTGTCTCCAGGTACCTTGAACATCTTTTTCAATGTTTTGGTTTACATTGCATATCTATGTTATCTATGATCTCATGCTGCTTTGCTGGAACAGGTGGGCGTGGAGACTTCTCTGGCTGCTAAGATAAAGGCGGAGATTGAACTCTCGGCCGCCCTTGATCAGATTGAGATCTTAAAGGGGGAGAGGGATTCGGCCTTATCTTATCTGCCTTTCAAGGAGAAGGCTGACACCCTCAAGGACGAGCTTTCCGAGAAGTCTTTGGAGCATGAATCTGCTCTGGGGCGGATTGCTCAGCTGGAGGAAGACAATAGGGTGCTGAAGACCCAATTTGAGTCCTCCCAGCTGTCCTTGGAGACGGAGCGGAAGCGGGCGGTAGCCGTAGAGGGGCAGGTGGGGTCTCTTCCTGCTTCCTTGAAGACTTGCTAGGCGGATTTGAGCAAGGCCACCGAGGCATCTGAGTACTGGCGCTCGGAGTGGCACACGCTCGGATCCGAGGTAACAAAGATGTGCCAAGAGACTTTGGACATATGTTTGGACCAAGTCTCTCATCTCTGCCCTGACGTGGATTTCTCTGCCACAACCCTGAAGTCCCGATGAGATCCGAAGGGTAGGAGGATCTTCGTACTTCAAGAGTCAGAGGTGGAGGGGGAGCTTCCGCCTGCCAAGGAGGTTGTGCTGGAGCAGCATCCAGAGTCCACCGCTCAAGCCTTGCAGTTGGCGGCTGGAGACACGGCGGGAGAGGCGACAGGAGTCAGTGGGGGATGCCCCACTTAAACTTTTGTAATAATTTTTATGTTTTAGAATTTGACTTGGATGGCACCTGGCGGGTGCTTTTTGTGGATATTCTGGTCACTTTTTCGTGGCCTTTGTGAATATTTTGCTTTTTTGGGCCACTTTGTGGTCTTTAAAGAAGTTTTACCTTCACTTGCTGCGAATTTTAGTATATGTGTTTGGCCTTGCGTTTTAGCACTTTTAATTAGGCTTTTCTGTCCACTGTTGGCTTTTGAGGACTTGCACTTTTTGGCGGTTTGATGCCTTTGATTTGTGCTTTTGCATTTTGGCACTTGGTGATGCCTTTTGTTTCAGGCACTTTTTGTGCTATCTCGTGTTATGGCACTTGGTGATGTTGTGTGCTTTTACTTGTAGCGCACTTGTTGTGCTTTTAAGTTTGCTTGTCACGATGTCTTTAATTTTGACTATCGGTTTGCATAACTTGTTTGTTTGCAGCTCAGTACCGGGTGATCAGTCTCGGCTCTTTACTTTCTTGTTGTATCGGGCTGTGAGGAGTTCTTTTGCTACCTGTTGTCTCATTCTTGCTTCTTCTCAGACTTCGTAGATAAGATCAACATCGTCCTCCCTGTGCAAGTTGTTTTCTTCCGGGCTGTAGCCGGATACCCGGCCCGTTTCCTCAGCTAGCTCCAAAGGGACCATGGCCTCTGTACCATAAGTGAGTCGGAAGGGGGTCAGCCCCGTCGACGACTGTTCTGTAGTTCTGTACGACCAAAGGACACTTCCGAGCTCTGCCGCCCAGCAGCCTTTCTTGTCGTTGAGCCTTTTCTTTAATCCGTTTAGGATTATTTTGTTCATGGCCTCGACTTTTCTGTTGGCTTGGGGGTGCTCAAACGAGGAGAATTGCTGATGGATGTGGAAGCCTTCTAGAAATTCTTTGAACTTCTTGTCGGTAAATTGGGTGCCATTATCAGAAGTGATGACTCTTGGCACCTCGAATCTAGTAATAATGTTATTCCACACAAACTTCCAGCATTGGGCTGCCGTGATTGAAGCGAGTGGTTCTGCTTCCACCCACTTGGTGAAGTAGTCAATAGCCACGATTAGGTACTTGACCTGTCCGGGCCCCTTTGGGAAGGGACCAATGAGGTCTATTCCCCATTTGTCAAAAGGCCAAGGGGAGACGATGGTTGACAAGTTGGTAGCCGGTAGCTGCTGCACCTTGGCGTGCTCTTGGCATCTTTGACACTTCTGGATGTACTGGCCGACATCTGCCCTCATTTGGGGCCATCACACATCGGCTAGGAGAATTCTCCGCACGGTGTTTTTTACTCCTTGGTGCTGACCACAAGTTCCTTCGTGCACTTCTGCTATGATGGTGGGAACTCGGTCTTTTTCCACGCACTTGAGTTGGGGCATGGCTGCTGCCCTGCGGTATAACTCTCCGCCCACCATGACATAGTTCACAGTGTCCCGTGTGACAATGTTTGCTTCCCATTTATCCTTCGGGAGGGTTCCCTTTTCGAGGAAGTCAATGATGGGCTTTTTCCAGCTGTCCTCGATTGAGATTACAAGCACTGCTTGGGTTTCATCAATGGAGGCCTTTTCCTTGATCTCTTGGATCAAGGTGCGATTGCTTCCGCTTGGTTTAGTACTTGCTAGCTTTGACAGCGTATCTGCTCGGTCATTCTCCTTTCGAGGGATGTGCTTCACTTGTACTTGCTTAAAAGAGCTTTGAGGCTCTTGGACCTTCTCTAGGTACTTGGCCATTTGGGGATCGTTGGCTTGATAGCTCCCATTCACTTGAGAAGTGACTATTTGAGAATCGGATCGGACCTTTAGTTCTGAGATTCCGACCTCTTTTGCCAGCTTTAGGCCTGCTATTAGCGCTTAATATTCCGCCTGGTTGTTGCTTGCTTGGAATTGAAACTTCATAGCCATCTCTATGGTGACTCCGTTTGGTCCTTCTAAGAGGACGCCCCTGCCACTACCTTTGTTGTTTGAGGATCCGTCTACATGGAGGACCCATGCCAAGGAGTCGGGGTTTGGGGTGCTTGGAGTGAGTTCTGCAACGAAGTCAGCCATGACTTGCCCTTTTATGGCCGTCCTTCCTTCATAACTGATGTGATATTCAGAGAGTTCTACTGACCAGCTCAGCATTCTTTCGGCCAGATCCGGCTTCTGCAACACTTGCCTTAATAGCTGATCCATTTTGACAACAATTGGGTGTGCTTGGAAATACTGCCTCAGCCTTCTGGCGGCTACTATCAATGCTAGTGCTAGCTTCTCCAACCTTTGGTACTTTAGCTCCGCTCCTTGGAGGGTTTTGCTTACGAAGTACACAGGTTGCTGCACTTTGTTCTTCTCTTGGACTAGTGCTCCGGCAACTGCATCTTCAGTTGCGGCTAAGTAGACTATGAGGGGCTCTCCTGGATCCGGTTTGACTAGGATTGGGGGCGCGGATAGGTACTCTTTGAAGCTTTTGAAGGCTTCTTCGCACTCTTCCATCCACTGGAATTCTACCCCTTTTTTCATTAATTTGAACAGGGGGGCTGCCTTCATAGTTGAGGCTGCTAAGAACCTAGAAAGGGCCGCTAGTCTGCCGGTCAGCATCTGCACTTCCTTTAAAGTCTCCGGTTGCTTCATGGAGATAATGGCTTGGCATTTTTCCGGATTAGCTTCAATTCCTCTGTTGGTTAGCATGAAACCGAGGAATTTTCTAGCTTCAACAGCGAAAGCACACTTTGCCGGGTTCAAGCGCATTTGGTTCTCTCGTAATTTGCCGAAGACCTTTTCTAAATAGGGGATTAGCTCTTCCTCCACCTTTGCTTTAACCAGCATGTCATCCACATATACTTCCAAAATGCCTCCTAGTAGCTCTTTGAACACTCTATCCATGAGTCTTTGGTATGTGGATCCTGCATTCTTCAACCCGAACGGCATTACTTTGTAATAGAAGCTGCCGATGGGAGTGATAAATGCTGTCTTTTCAGCGTCTCCGGGGTACATTGGGATCTGATTGTACCCGGAATAAGCGTCCATGAACGAGAGGAACTTGTAACCGGAAGCCTTGTCTACTAAGCCATCAATGCTTGGTAGTGGGTATGGGTCTTTAGGACATGCCTTGTTAAGGATGGTGTAGTCGACACACATGCGCCACTTCCCGTTGCTTTTGGGTACCATGACGACGTTGCTGAGCCATGTGGGGTATTTTATCTCTTGGATAAATCTCGCTTCAAGGAGGCTTTGGACCTGCTTCTTTGTTTCGGCCACCTTTTCCGGGCTCATGCGCCGCAGCTTTTGTGCAACCAGCTTGCTACCGTGGACTATAGACAGCTTGTGGCTGGAGAAGTTGGGATCTATTCCGGGCATGTTTGCTGCGGTCCATGCAAAGAGGTCGGAGTTCATTTTGAGAAACTGTGTTAGCTTGCTCTTCAATTCTTCCAGCAGATTCTTTGCAATCATGGTTATCTGCTCGGAATGCTTTCCAATTTGAATTGGCTG
The DNA here is from genome assembly GCA_036250425.1 of Stylosanthes scabra. Classification (NCBI taxonomy): domain Eukaryota; kingdom Viridiplantae; phylum Streptophyta; class Magnoliopsida; order Fabales; family Fabaceae; genus Stylosanthes; species Stylosanthes scabra. The sequence goes on along the minus strand of JASCZI010121006.1, from coordinate 48,816 downwards.
CAGGTCACCTTCCGGCTCTGGTCTCTCATGGACCTTCTTAGCTGGTGGTTCGAGGTCTACTAGGAGACATCCGCTGGCTTCTTCCGGCTTCTCTAGCTTCGGAAGTTGTTCTTTAGAGATGTGCAAGGTGGCATTATGGCATTTCTCTGCTTCATGTTTATCTCCGCGCAGTACGCCTACCTTACCTCCGTCTGTTATGAACTTCATAGTCAAGATGGAGGTTGCTACAACTGCTCTTATCCGATTGAGGGTCGGTCTTCCCATGATCGCATTGTAAGCGGAATTATGGTTGACGACCAGCCACCTTACTTTGGTGCTCCTCCTGTTAGGTGGGTCTCCAATGGTGGACCACAGTGTCACGAAACCATCTGGAGTTACTCTTTCGCCGGAGAAGCCGACTAACTCGTCGGAATAGCTCTCCAGGTCTTTCTCAGTGAGTCCAAGTGTATCAAAGCATCGTCTTTCTCAGGGTATCGGTTGTTCTTCCGATTTCTTCAGAGGAGAAAGTGATTTCAGGAGGTGGTTTATCATACAATGTTCTAGGCATGACTATTTACTCCTTTTGGCCGCTTTCCGGGATGGGGGGTTACCTTCATCCACAAGCCCTCCTGAAATCATCTTGATTTCCCTTCTAACCACGTCGTCCTTGTGATCATTCTTTCCTTATGTGGACCTTTCCGGGCTGTCCGCCCTCTGCTTTGTCCGTCTATTGTCCCTTCGGTCACTGCTTCTTCCGGTGTATTCACAGAATTTTTCTTTCTTCAGTCCTTTCTCGACGAAATCAAGGAGGTCACGACAACCTTCTGTGTCATGACCATTTTGCTTATGATACTTGCAGTAAGCATTCCGGTCTCCTCTGTTATTGTTCTTGATTGCTCATGGTGCGGGTACCAGTTCCACCTGCGACACTTCATGAAGGAAGGTTGTTAGTGAGACATTTAGTTGATTATAGTAGGACCTACCGGAGCGTTGCTCCCGTCGACTGCGGTATTCTCGCGATAGATCCTTCCGACTAGTCTCTTTCTTGTCACTGTCAGTTTTCACTGCCGTTTGCCCTTCCTCTTGTTGCAAGTAGTCATGAGATCTTTCTTGAATCTCTTCCATGGTTTTGGGTGGCCTCTTGGTAAGACTTTTAAGGAACGGGGTGTCCTCTCTAAGGCCTTTAACCAACACCATGAGGGTTGCTTGACACTCGAGACCTTCAATCTGAGTGCATTCAGAGTTAAAGCGGTCTAAATAGTCCTGTAGGGATTCTTCCGGCTTTTGCACGATTTAGTAGAGGTTCAGGCAGGTTTTTGGGAGCCTTCTCCAAGTGGTGAAGTTTTTTAGAAAACCTCCAGACAGGTCGGAGAAGCTCTTGATGCTTTCGAGAGTTAGAGAGTTGAACCATGTCAGCGCATCCTTTTTAAAGGTCACGGAAAAGGCTTTGCACTTCGTAGCATCCGAAGCATTCAGGAGCACCATTCTGTTGTCAAAGGCATCTAGTTGATGCTTTGGGTCACTGCTTCCATCATATGGCTCCATATCCGTGGGATACTTGAATTTCTTGGGGAGCTCTTCCGAGAGGATGGCGAGTAAGAAGGGATGTTTGCTGTTCTCTTTCGCTGGCGGCTTTTCCAACCACCACCGATGGCTTCCATGTACGGGAGCGCGAGTCAGCCACCACTTCGTCATCGTCTGAGTACGTGAGCCTATTGCGGAGTTTTTCTTTTAACTCTTGGTCACGCTTTTCAACCTCCTCCAGCAAAGCTTGCTGCTTAGCTGCCATAGCCTCCGCCCTTTTCATTGCTTCATTGGCGACTTCCGCATCCCGAGTTTGTCTCTTGAGGAGCTCTCTCAGGGCGGCTTCCAGCTGTTGAATGTTCTGATCCGAGGGGATTATTCCCTTCTCA
>JASCZI010121006.1:17405-46914 GCA_036250425.1 Stylosanthes scabra | reverse complement strand
TCCACGACGTTGTTGTTGAGTTGGGTGTTCACCATCTTTGGCCCGGAAGTTCAGCTTTCGTCTCGTAACTCGATTCTAAAGTCTAGTCCCCACAGACGGCGCCAATGTTAAGCATAGATGTACCGAACAATGATCCAATGGACCTTAGTCGTGAGAGGGAGTAGACAATGAGAATGAGAGAGAGAGAAAGTGTTCCTTCCGAGGGGAAGCGCTCGGAAGAGTCCGAGGGCTAGATCCGAAGAAGGTGATTGATATGATGAGAGAATAGCACTAGAATCCCAGAATTAGGATTATGAGTATTCTAGGGCTAATATGGGAGATTAGGGTTTAGAGAATGCGTACCTTGAGGGGGTGTTGCCCCCTGCTTATATAGTAGCGGGTGGTTAAGATTCGGATGGGTTATCTTCATGATCCCATCGAATCTTTCCTCTTTTAGTTTGATCTTCGACCTTTTAGCTTGATCCTTGACTTATGGACCAAGTAAGTTGATTGTTTGACTTAATGGATTGGGCCTCATTAGGCCGGTCCATAACAAGAGGATTGAAGAAATAATTGCACGAATAGAGACTGTGTTGAGGGCAAGAGATGCTGGGGGCAGAAAATTTAGGGAATTTGTGATATTCTTGGTAGGAGTTGTAGTTGCATTTTGTTGCAGTGGGTTGTTTAATTTATCAAAATGAGATGATAGTTTCATTGAAGTGGTTAGTTAATGTTGTAAAGCTAAATGTTTTGGTTTTGGATTGTAGGCAAAGATAGCACAAAATTGATGAAGCAAATGTATAACTTGAGTTTATGAATGTAATTGACGGTTTGATATTTGTTAACTATTGATGAAGCATTACATGATGCAAATTTCATTCAAAAGTGTGTCAAAATAGACATTGTTTAGTGCTTTAAATTACCACAAAAGTTGTGTGATATGTACACAACCACAGAAACCATAGAGTTTCACAAAGCTAAAGTTGACAGAGTTTCACAAATATAAAGATAACAGAGTTGTGTGAGGATCATAGCCTCAACCTGTTTACCAAAAAACATATTCAAAACACATATAGTTCCACAATTCTAACTTTAAAGAGTCCTAATTATCTAATTCATCCGAGGGGGGTTGAATGCTGGATTTCTTAGTTGGTTGATGATCCTAGATGAAGTTGTTCCAGCAGTTGCTGCAATTGTTTCCAAAGAAAGTTGATCAGAAGTTGTTCTTGCATTGTATTGAGATGCTTCTGGTGGTGATAGCATTGGAGGGGGAAGAAACACTAATGGATGGAGCTGGGAGTCTGAAGATCCTCTATTTGGGCCTAAAGGGTGTTTGAAGTGTTTGAGGTAGCCTTGGAGTTGGCATCATCAGAATTGGCCTTTCATGTATGATGGGAGGCTCTGGTGCACGAGCAGGTTCAGTTTCCTGTACAAACAGTATTGCAATACAATGTTCAACAATAATCAAGTATAATAAAGAAAAAAATATTCAAACTAAATGGTATTGGACCTAACCATTGTTGGGGGGGGGGGTACATTGTGAAACATGGATATCCTCTTGTGATGGTTGATCAGTGTGAGTTGGTGGCACATTTGGAGGAGAGGGCAGATAAAGCTTCATGGGCATTTTCTTTTTATTCTTTTTTGCTTTGGCCTACAATTGTTAGGAGCATATAAGTTACAAACATGTATGACAACTCATCAATTGGGCCACAAACAGAAACATGCACTTACCCTAAGCTCATCTAGAGTTGGAGCTTGAACTTCTTCACCATTTGGCTCGTGTATGTATAGGGTTTAAGTTAATTCGCCCAATCCTAATGTGAGAGTTCACAATAATAACATAGCAGTTAGGTATAATAGCTATACCTGGTTTCCTGTAGTTGTGGCCCTTTGCAAGTTTTGTAGTAGTGCTCCTTCTCGCCGCACTTGCTGCAGGTCTCTTGCACGGTTCTCCTCACTTTGTCTCCATTGACGGGAGAAGGAGGTAGAGGATGTCCAACTTTAGTCCTCTTCTTTCTTGGGTGTCCCGGGGGCCTAAAGATTCTTGGTGCAACAATCCTTGGAGCCTTTTCATTGTGATCCCATAAATGTTCTAAATTAACAGGCTTAGGGCAGATACCATATGTCCTCCTTATGGCATCCATGGTGAGGAAAGATGACACAAACTCCTCGACATGCTTGATCCTCATCTTTGAGATCGCTGCAACGGCATGCACACATGGTACTCTTATAAAGCAATCACTCTCATGTAAGATATTCGAATAATAGTTCACATACACATTAAATTTGAATTACTTGTGAGCTGCCAAAGATTGCAAGTGAACGTGTGCTCTTGCAAGTTCACTGTAAGCTTATAATCATCCTTAGTCACTTGAAGAATGACTTTTTCGTTGTCTCCACTCCACATTGCATTCCATTGTATGCTTTTGGGTTTGAGATACCTATCCAACCTTTTATGCTGGGCTGGTGCCAACTTGCCATTATAAGCACTCAAAATCCTTTTGTGGTTGGCCATTGTTTGCATTATGTGAGTCCTCACCTCCTCACATAGGGTCAATATGGGCTTCTCTCTGGAATGTCTCAGAACTGCATTCCAGGACTCACACATGTTGTTCGTCACTACATCATTCTTGGGGTAATGACTGAAAAATGCTCTGCACCATACTTTGGGATCAAACTTACTCATATATTGCCATGCAGCAGGGCTGAGTAATTTAAGTCTGTCCATTGCTTCTTTGAAGGCCTGAGGAGTTGAGCTCTTTGCACACTTCCATATCCGATTCTTGACTTGTTGGTCCTCAACTCGTAGAGCATAGTTTTTCCACATGTGGACCACGCAGTTTCGATGATGTGCATTGGGCATCATCTCCTGCACTGCTTTTAGAAGGCCCCGTGCAAAATAGAATCCACAAAACCAGAAAATTGAACTAATGAATTAACATAATTTCCTCAATATTACTAACACTAACCATAAAATTGAATTATCAAATTAACATAATTTCCTCAACATTACTAACACTAACCAGAAATATAATTGTCAAAGAATCATAAGTAACTCAATGGTACTAACACTAACCAGAAATTTGAATTCACAAATTAATAATTCATAATTCAGAAATCTACATAATTTAACTAACACTAAGTCAAAAACTACATAATAAAACTAACACTAACATTCAATAGTACTAATACTAACCAGAAAATTACATCATATAAGTATCACTAACAATTAAGTCAAGAAATTCATAGTTACCTTCTGTTGATCCGACATTATATGCCAACCAAATATCATATTGTTCCCAAAGTCATCATCTAGCTTCGTCAAGAACCATGTCCAATTGTCGGTGTTCTCAACCCTTGTCACTGCATAAGCAATAATGAAGACACGGTTGTTTGCATCCTGTGTTGCTGCCATTAGAAGCTGACCTCCGTAATAACCTTTCAGGAAACAACCATCCAGCCCAATAAGGGGCCTGCAACCAGCCTTAAACCCCTTCTTGCATGCATCCAAGCTAATGTACACCCTGTCAAACAAGCTTAAACCCTGTGGCATTGGATGGACCTCCATATAAGCTGTGCTTCCAGGGTTGCTTCTATGCAGTTCATGAAGGTAGTCCCTCATTTTTCCAAATTGCTCTGCTTCATTCCCTAAAACAATTTCTCTCGCAGCCTTTAAAGCCCTAGCAATCTTCTTGTCATGCAGTTGAACCTTATAGTCTTGTTGCATATGCTTTGTTGCCTCTTTTGGTGTCAATTTCAGTTGTATCCTTAGTCTCTTCACCAACTTATCTGTTACCCATTCCTTGTCAGCCAGATTGCTTGTATAGTCCCTCCCACAAGTGTGCTCGTTCCGAAAGGTCTTAATCTCAACAGCCTCTGACACAGAATTCCTTGAGGTGAATATCATCCAAGGACATCCCTCGATGGCACATCTTGCTCTACACCTACTAGGCTCATTCTTCTCGCATTGTAAGTGCCTCCCTTCAAAGATGAACACATCTTTCAACGCATTTCTAAACTGCTTCATGGATGCAAACTGCATTCTCAACACCAACTCAACCTCGCCATACCTTGCCTCCTCATTAAAATTTGGACCTGCAGGCATAGGGGCCCTTTCATCATCAGAAACTACAGGGCTGTTAAACCCTTCACTATGATACTCATAATTGATGTCCTCATGGGGAATATCAGTTGCTGCCTCATCTGGAATTTCATCTTCAAATATGCCTTCATATTCCTTGTTGGGCCCAAGTTCAGGATCATTAACTCTAGCTCTATTGGCACTTCCACTTATTGTCCCAGCCCCAAAATCACTTCCACTACCACTAGAAAGCCCAACACCACTGCTAGGCCCAACACCACTAGGCCCACAACCACTAGCAGGCCCATTACCACTCCCACTACTACTACCACTAAGAATGTGGTCATTCTTTCTTTTGCCTTCATACTTCCTCTTTCTTAGCATGTGAATTTTCTTCCCTGGACTCACCATCTTAGCCTTCTTACCCTTTTGGCCATTCTTAGGAGACTCCTCTTCACTGTCATCATTTTCGTATCCAGGGGGAGGGGGCTTGTAAGCCTCGTCCTTTGCACTCTCATAAGAATCGAATGACGATGATGATTCTGTGAAGTCTTCGGGGTTAACTGGCTTGTCAATAGGGTGCTCAGAGTATATGTGAATCTCTGTCAAGTTGTTGTTGAGTGTGAAATCACACATGTCGTTGACATCACTATCTCTTTTAAAAGGATGCAACCCATCCTCGAACATAATAGCTAATGGCTCCTGCCAATGCATAGCCTCAAACATCAGATACCCAACCTCTTTACCAAGAGTCTCCAAGTCCTTGAGGTTGACGAAATCCACATCCATTGGATCACACCTCTTAACTGCGCTGCCTAGATAATATCTTGTACCATCGCCAGCTCTCATAAGTTTGTCCCCGTGATGTAACACAGGGACAACGAAGTAACACATCTACAACACAACATTCAAATGCACAAATTATCACCACATGATTCTGATTTTCAGTTTATTCCCCTACATCTATACCCAAGAAACACTTACCAAAAATTATACCAACTACAAACTACACTTAGGTTCAACATCACTCCAGAAACTTACAAGGATCTATGATCACAAAGCTTTGCACTAACCCCAACTAAAACCCATCACATTGCATCAAACCGAGCCTCTCACCCATTAAAACCCTAATCGTGAAATCGTACACTCCACCAAACAACCATAGTATGAAATTTGCAAAATTAGAATGCAGAAACCCAAACATGCATCTATCATCAGAATGATTTCTACCAAACCCAACTAAAACCACTCGCAATGCTCCATAAAGTAAAAAGAACAAATCAAACGCAAATAAATTGAGTGTGCTAACCTTGCAAAGGCTTCGACGGCGTCGTGCTCTCCTTCTCCGTCTTCGACAGCAACAACCTACGAAGCTTCAACATCGTGCATAGTTTTTTTGAGAGGGAAACTATGGAGGAGTTGAAACGTTAGGGCATGGATGGTTATTACTCGAGTGAATGAAGGGTTTTAGTGTCAAGGCACCAATTCAAATGAAGGGAGACGACGAAAACAACGTCGTTTGCGATTGGGGTGAGGGATTTATGAGACCCATTCTTCCAATGAACATTTCAGACGTGGCATAGCAACTGACATGCCATCATCTTAACTTGTTCTGAGCCAGTAACGTGGGTTGAACTGTCCAATTTATTATAAGATTAGGGGCCAAAACGGGTTTTCAACTTGTTCAGGGGTGGCAAAGTCTAATACCCAAATGTTCAAGGGTCGGGGAGGGGTTTTACTAAAAAAAATCGTGCATAGCGGTGGTTCATATGAAGTCAGTAGCTTGTGTACAATGGTCAATGGTGAACCCCCTTATTGTTTGGAGTTTTAAAGCACAGATATCAAATGTTATAGATGTATAAATATATAAGGGATGAGTTTCGTAAAGCTTTTTTATCAAATGCTCATATTTTCGAAAAGAAAGAGTTACCTTTTTGTATTTCGTAACTCAAAAAACAAGAAGCTTTTGCTCCCAATTTTTTAGAGTCTAGGTGCTTTTGAGAACTCTTACGGAGTAACTTTTCAAACCTAACTTTGATTCCTCAAAAAACAAAATGAAAAATTAATCTTAAATTTTAATAAAAGTTATTTTTACCAAACGCTAGTTTCTTTTATACAAATAATTTAATTTTTTTTATTTTTTAAAAACTAATTTTTGATTTTTTAAAAAATTAAGTCTGTTTAGATGGTAGACCTATCAAATCAGATAAACCTGAGAAATAAATTAAATTAAATTTTTAAAGAAAAAGCAAAAAACAAAAATTATTTTCTACTTCGGCCGAGGTCTCGCTAAACTCGAGAGACCTTAGTGCTCGGTCACAGTTACAATCTAAATAGATTCTTTGACAATTTCCAACTCTCAGAACAAGCAGTCTGAACTGGAATCCATTCAGGGTCGAATCTTGGAGTTCTAGGTTTCAGTCAATAGCATATTTATCCGTGACTTTTTTATGGCAGTTCTATGTTCGTGTATTATTAATATTTTTATTATTATTATCGCAATGGCTCCTGCTTATCGAGAGTCAATTTTAAGATATTTTACCAAACAATTATGCGATGACTCTCCTGGAATTGCTTTTTGAGAATCCAGAGAGTTCAACAGCTTTTTAAAAGCTACAACATTACCAAACCAACCCTAGATCTACAATCAACTTTATCTAACACATCTTTTCATGTACACATGGATCAAAGATTAATTGCAACAATTATATCTTTGTATTTCTATATACTTTTATATCTGTATTGAATTTCTAAACGAAAATCCCACAAAATTATATGAAATATTTCAAGTGCTCCCTTATATATAGTTATTCAATTATTTTATGTTGAGGTCCAAGTGTGAGAGGTTAGTCTCACATCTTTGAGAGTAAAGAAAGGTGAGTAGTTTATAAGATGAGAGACTCATTTATTGACACCTTAAGATTTTGAGTTCGATGTTGTATCTTTTCATCTTATGTTTTCCCATTAGGTTCCTCCCCAAAGTTTCCCCGACGATTTTGCTCCATAGTCCCCACGGTAGCCCAACAAGTGGTATCAGAGTCGATGGTTGATCTGCCTGGTTTTAAGAAGTATTTATGAGAAGCATAAAAAGACTTCTCGACAAGGGTGGTCCGAGCGGCATGTCCCGCGGTGTTGTGCCGTGGTATGATAGATGAATACTCAAATGTAGTGAAGGAGCTAGGGGGAGTTATGCTCAATGTGAAAACTCACATTTGAGGGGAGATTATTAAAGTTCAAGTGAGAGAGATTAGTCTGACATTTTTTAGTGCAAAAAAAAAAGTGATGAGTTTATAAGATAAGAAGAGACATACTTACTAAACACTTTAAGGTTTTAAATTGAATGTGATGTCTTCTCATTTTATGTTCTCTCACTTGATTTCTCCAAAAATTTCCTGTCAATTGCTCCCATGGTGGCCCAACTTAGCCGTTAATTTCATTTATAATTATCTCCAATGGCTAAAATTTCTAGTCGCAGCTAATTGTATGCCCCAAAAATTATATCTTGACGTTTTAAATAATTCTCACACAACCTTGATACACCTTTAGGTAAATATATGAGATTTAATATTTTGTATATTTTAATCTCTCGGATATTAAAATATATAATAATTTTATATGTACATTTATTTTATTTAATCAAATTATTTTTTTATACTAAATAAAAAATTATTTGATGTCAAAAGATGATGTATTTTTATATTATTTTGTATGCTATTTGATATTAAAATGATATTTTATTTGACATAAAAATAAATTATTTAATTAGATTAAAGAAATTTTTTTTCTCTTAGTGTCATGTATTGATCCACTAAAAAAAATGTTTCTAAATGTGACACTATGAGCGGAAGGAGAAGAGACGGAGCGAGCAGGGGAGAGTGGAGAGTGGAAAACACAGTGAGGGATTCGGCTATGTCGACGAAATGCCAAGGGACCGTGAAATCTATCAGAAGAATGAATGGCATGAGATGGGGTGAGTATGTACTGGAGGTGGCATGGTCGAAATTTGGAAGACACACAAAGGGAATGAGAAGCGAGCAAAACGATACAAATCGGATGCCTAGAAAATAGAGGTTTGTGCATAAGTGGATTGAGGTAAAGAACAACAACAATGGTCCGAACAAGATGACAGAACCACAGAAGGAGAATCAGAAAGATGTACCCCCTCCAAAGACCATTGATGGGATATGGGCTGTTGATCAGAGAGAAAGACTCCAAAGGAGCTTGCTTGGAGTTTGTGTGAAGCCTATTCACTTTAGAGAGGTGATAAACAGGCTCTTGGATGAATGGAATGGTCAAGGGGATATCGAATGTAGAGATGTAGGCCCTTATAGGTGTCTGGTAACCTTCTCAACTCCTGAAATCAGAGACCAAGCTCTGCACAATCCATTGTTACTCTCTGTGTTTGATGAGGTTAGAATGCATTGGGGAATTTTTGGGAACCTCTCTAGACGCGTATGGATCGAGATAATGGGGATTCCAGTGTGCTTGTGGTGTAAGGAGAACGTTGTAAAGGTAGCTGAGCAATGGGGTAAAGTGGTGAAACTTGATGATAGATATGAAGAATCTAAGTCGTATACAACAGCTAGAGTCCTCATTGACTGCTTTCAATGGGAATTCGTAAACGAATGGGTTTCCATCCGGGTGGATGATAATGTTTTCGATGTCTTTGTGAAGGAATTTGGTGCATAAATATACAGTGTTGAGTCACATCCTAATTTGGAGGAGAACTGCACGGATTCAACGGAGAATACAGAGTCATGCTTGAAAGTGGATGAAACTCCGATGAACGGTGATGCGCCGCCGGTGACAAGTGGAGATAGGATTTTGAATAGGCCGAATGTTGATGATCCTCAGATGATTGCGATAATCGAGGGTGAATGATTGGATTGTGTGCGATCATTTAATGGGGTGTCTGTTGGTGGGGACGTAGAAGACGAAGAAGCAAGGAGGCTCTGGAGGTGCAACATGATCAGGAATCGATGGGGAAGCACAAGAGATAATGTGCAAGTAACTTGGGCCGAGGACCCGATGCTCATTGAAGCCCAATGTAAATTAGGAGTGATAATGGACCTTGAGAACGATAGCGAGCCAGAGAATAACGTTTTGGAGCATGAGAAAAGCCCTAACTCTAGCGGATCATCTTCGAAGTGGGTTCGTGATGGGCCAACCATTGATCTGACCATGAATCACCTCTCCAACAATTACTCTAGGGCTCGAAGTGAAAGTGATGAGGGATTGGGAGAGAAGGAAACTGAATCTGTGACACTGTGTGCACTGGAGGCTGATGCAGCGAACCCTATCTCGTGTGCTGAACCGCTTATAACGGTGCACGATTTGGGTGTTGACCGAGAGGGGGAGAGCGAAGGTGAGGGTGAGTTAAACAGAACGGATGAAACACTTTATAAAATAAATGAGTGTATGCTTCTTGAGTGGAGGAAGGAGGCGGTCACAGAAGGGGGGTGTAGGGAGGAGACCACTTCGGGAGTGAGTACCTCGTCAGAGCTTGAGTGTGAGGTTCCGGAGACGGTTGGACTTGAAAGTGTGCCGGGACGGAGTACCGAGGCTGCAACCTCCCATCAACAACACAATCTGTCGAGTGCTCAATTCGGTGCCCTGAGATTGGATTCGCTCTCAGAGGAGTTTAGCGGTGAGGAGAACCTTGTTGAAGGCATTGAGGAGGATAGTGAAGAAGAGCGATATTGGGAAGTAGGGGAATCGAAGGGGGTATGGCAGAGGGGAGGTCTGTGGTTTGATAGCAGTGGAGATAATGAGATTTTGGTAAGATTATTCAATTGTGACCCTGAAAACGTGAAGAGGGCAACTAAGAAAGATAAGAAGCAGAAACAGTATAGAAAACCACCAAGCTTACAAGGGAGGACCCTGACAACGAGAAAATTGTTGGCAGGTACAAAATCAAAAATGAAATGAAACTGTTACTTTGGAATGTGAGGGGAATTGGGGGAGTGGTAAGATAGAGATGCTGAAAAAAACATGTAGAAATAGTTGTGTTGATTTCCTAGGCGTTATAGAAACAAGGCACATTTTGATAGGAGATTCATTAGATCAGTTTGGAATTTTGATAATGAGGTGTGTTGGAATTCTGTTGGGGGTGATAACTCATCAGGGGGAATATTATGCATTTGGAATTCTGACTTTTTTGTATGTGAGGAGACTGTGAAATCTGATAGGTGGCTGCTATTGAAGGGTAAGATTGTGGAAAAATAGTTTACTTGTGCAATTTGTGTAGTCTATGGGCCACACTTAGGGAGGAGAAATTGAGTTTCTCGAGTGAACTGCAGCAGATTAAAGAAGAAGCCAATATGCCAATTTTGATAGGGGAGACTTCAACGAGATTATGCAAATATCCGAGAGGAAAGGCTGTGTAAGATTGTCTCAGAATAGCATTCAGTTTAAGGAATGGGTAGATGACCTTGAACTGGTGGACTTGGAGTTAACGGGCAGGAAGTATACATGGTATGGTGGGAGGAGCTGCAGTAGGATCGATAGGGTTTTGGTTGGAGTGGGTTGAGGTCTTTGAGGACTTGTGTTTGAAGGGCTTGAATAGATCAGTTTCCGACCATTGCCCTCTATTAGTATGCACAGATGATATTAACTGGGGCCCAAAACCGTTTAGAACCATTGATGCCTGGCTAACTCATGGTGATTTTAAGGAGGTAATGAAGAATGAGTGGGAAAGATTGGGTGATATGCCCTGCCACACAAAACTAAAGTCGCTAAGAAATCCAATAAAAACATGGAACAAGGAGAAGTTTGGAGAAATTGATTTGAAGATTGCAGAAGTTGAAAGGGAGATCAGAGTTGTTGATGAACAAACAGAGTAAGGCAGAACCAATGAATGCATCATGGCAAGGGGCAGAGCATTGAGAGTTTTAGCTGAAAGATGGTATGAAAGGAAGGCCAGCTATTGGAAGCAGGTTTCAAGATCGAAATATGCAGCCCAAATGGATAGAAACACCAAGTTCTTCCATGGTATTGCAAAGAATAGGAAACGACGAAAAAGGATTGAGTTATTGAAGATAAATGGAAGGAATTTTAGGGGGAAGAGCAGAATTTTGAGAGAGGTCAGAAACTTCTTCAAACAATTATATACCGAGGACAATTTCCTCAAGGTTGATCTTGAGGATTCACTACTCAACAAGATTAGCCCTGCTGATTCTGAATGGCTTGAAGTAATCCCAACGGTGGTAGAGATTAGATGTGCAATGTGGGATTGTGAACCCACGAAAGCGCCGAGTCCGGACGGGTACAACTTCAGATTTGTGAGAAGAATGTGGGAGATAATTGGCCGGAATTTCTGTGATAATGTTCTGGATTTCTTTGTGAATTCTTCTCTCCCAACAGATTTGAATCTTACTTGGGTGGCTCTTGCGGGTAAAGAAGATGGCTCAACGGACTTGAAAGATTTTAGACCCATAAACATGGTGGGTTGTATTTACAAGGTAATTGCCAAAATCTTAGCGAAGAGGCTAAGGTATGTCCTACCAGGGCTAGTGGGTGATGTTCAGACAGCATTCGTGAGCGGCTGGAAGATACATGATGATGCTCTCATTGCTTGTGAGGTTGTGCATTGGCTAAAGAAGAGAAGAGTGCCAGCGTGGTTGGTGAAACTTGACTTCCAGAAGGCGTATGATAGAGTCCAATGGGAATTTCTTGATCTGGTTTTGCTACGGATGGGCTTTGGAACGGTATGAAGGGCATGGATAAGATGTTGTGGAACAGCCTCAATGTTAGTCTTGATCAATGGTATCCCAACGAATCCTTTCAAGCTGCAGCGAGGCCTCAGACAAGGGGATCCCATGTCACCTTTCCTCTTTGTACTTGTGGGTGAGGTCCTTAACTCTTTGCTGTGAAAGCTAAAGGATTTGGGAGTGATTAAGCCACTATTGGTATGAAAGGACTTGGTGGAGCTGTCTCACTTGCAATTTGCAAATGACACCATCCTTTTTTGCCCATGTGACTTGGAAACTATGAGAAATTATAGAAGGATGCTGAAAGGATTTGAACTAGCTTCTGGCCTAAAGATAAACTTCAACAAGTCAGCAGTCATCAACATAAATTGCATGGATTGGGAGACTAAACAGGTGTGTCAAATTTTGAATTGTAGAGAAATTGCATTGCCTATCAAGCACCTTGGAATCAAACTTGGTGCAAACCCGAGGAGAGTGGAAACGTGGAAACCTGTCATCCAGAAAGTGGAAAGTAGACTCAAGGGTTGGCAAGGTAAACTTCTCTCAAAAGTTGGAAAACTTATTCTGATTAAACTTGTACTAAATAGCCTTCCCATGTATTATATGTGCATCTTTAAAATGCCTAAGGCTGTTGTGAAAAAGATCATTTCATTACAAGTCAAATTCTTTTGGGAGAAAGGTGATGGAAGTAGAGGTATGCCTAGTATTAGAGGGGAGCTTATTCAAAAACCTAAGCATTTAGGTGGTCTAGGTGTTGGGGATATGGAGCTGAAAAACCTTTCTCTTTTGTTTAAATGGTGGTGGAGGTATGATAGGGAGGAGTGTCCGTTATGGAAGAGAGTGGTTAGGTCTTGTAATAATATCCATGAAGGTTTCCTGACAGCAAGTGGAGATTGGGAGGTTAAAGGAGGGAGTGTGTGGTGTGATATAATGAGGGTGGGAGGTAAATATAGAGAGTTGTTGAATCTATTCTTAGCGGGGATGGAGTTAGTGGTAGGTGAGGGGAGTAGAACTAGGTTTTGGCATGAGAATTGGTTGGTTGAAGGTAATTTGAAAGACAAATTCCCAAGATTGTATGCTCTTTGTACTGACAAATTCTGCACCATCAATGATTGCGGTATTTGGAACGGCTTTAACTGGATTTGGACATTCTCTTGGAGGAGAGAATTGAGAGGATGGGAAGAGGATTCCTTGAAGGAACTGCTGGACATATTGACCCGGGTAGGAGTTCGCAGGGGTATTGAGGACACTATTCGGTGGAAGCACAGTGCAGATGGACATTTCTCGGTTAAATCATTTATCCAGGTGTTTTATAAAAACAAGGATCAGGATAATAATATGTACAGTTTTGCTAAGAACTTATGGAGGAGCTTAGTTCCTCCAAAAGTAGAACTGTTAGTATGGTTTGTGATTTTAGAAAAACTTAACACCCGGGGAAAATTAGCGAGATGTGGTATAATAGAAGAAAACTTGACAACTTGTGTATTATGTGATTGTGGAATTGTTGAAACTGTACATCACCTGTTTTTTAGTTGCAATTATGCTTGGCTTGTGTGGTCCCATATTCTGAATTGGTGGAATGTATCTTGGACTTGGCCGGGATGTGCTAAGGAATGTTTTGAGACATGGATGACATTGAAGATGAGTAGAGATAGAACTAGAAGCTGGGCAACTTGTTACTCCGCAGCTGTGTGGTGTATTTGGAATATTCGAAACAACAAAGTATTCAACAACAAAAGTACAAGCATTGAGGAAGGAACGAATATGATTGCTTCATACCATAGCCAATGGATGGCAGACTGGGACGAGAGGAATAATAGTAGCAAGCAGTAAAAATAGGGATATTATGGATCATGGAGTATACAAGATGCATTATGTTACTGTCTTAAGTTTGCTTTATTCTATGAGTTTTTGCTGTTTGTTTGTATTCTTGTATGACAAAACAGGGGCTCGTTGTACTGTTTTGGTTATTTTTTTTAGGACAAACTGTTCCTTTTGGGAACCTCTCACCCCCCATTTTGGGTTTTTAGTGAGTGCTTAAAGATCAAAAAAAATTATTTAATTAGATTATATTAAGTAAAATAGGTGTATATGTACCTAACATTACCCTTTAAAATACAAGTTTAAAATCCTAAAAATCAATTAAATTAAATTAAATTCATAAAACAAATTATAACCCAATCAAATATAAAATCACACAAGCCTAATTTGAAGTAACAACAATGTTAGGTAACCAATAAAAATTCAGCCAATATCTGCTAACAACTTATATTTGATGTTCTATTTCTTTAGGTTTTGGATATTCTGTTTATATATTTCGGATGTTCTATTTTTTTTGGTTGATTGTTGGTTAATTTAGGTTTCGGATGTTCTATTTTTTTTTTTTTGGATGTTCTATAAACAATGGTTACAGATGTTGTATTTTTTATTGACTGATTGTTGGTTAAAAAAATATTGATTACCTATACTTTCCCTTGAAGTAAATATCAGCAAAACACTAATCAAATTCAAATACCATTAGTTTAGCAATCCAATATTCCAATACCATTAGTCTAGCAGCCTAGTAACGTATTTTTAGCTGATACTTTTAAATATTAGAGAAAACATCAAATTTAGTCTCTGATATTTTAAATTTAGACAATATCACTTTTAATGATTCGAAAATTTCAATTCGAGCTTTAATTTTTATTAATTTAAATATGTGAAAAACTCGTTATCTAATTTATATTTGATTTTAATAATACTGATAAATTGTGTAATATGTTAGGATCGGTATTGGGCCGGGTCTAACCCAGTAAGAGTAGAAATATGTTGTAATAATTTTTGTATGTTTAGATGTAATTACAAAGTTTAATTTTCCTTTTTTATCTTAATTTTAGAGAATATTTTAGGAAAAATCACTTAAAAGGATCATTAGGAAGATTTAATTATTAAAATGTATCTCTTAATATTAAAATTATTAAAAATAATTAATTATTATAATATTTAAGAAAAATAATCAGATTTTTATTTATAAAAAAATAATTATATAAATTATAAATAATTTAAAGCCCTACCTTGTAAGGTTTTTTGTTTTATATAGTTCTCAAAATAACACTTAATAAATATTTGTCTATCTTCCTTAAAAAATAATCAGATTTTTTTGTTTTACCATTCTTGTACTTAAAAGCAAACAATTATTGCAAAAGTACGTTTAAAATAACACTTAATAAATATTTGTCTATTGTCCTTCAAAATAATATACATAAAGTAAGAACTAATGGTCATAATGTATTTTTGGCTAAGGAGAGTAAACATAGTTTTGATTACATGTTATTTTATATAAAAATAATTAAAAAATCGATGTTTTCAAATGTCATTCGGTTTAATCATTGTGTTCTTTTTTAAGTAGAAGCTCAAAATATAGATTTGAATGTAATGAAGCTTCCTTTTCCCTACAAACAATGAACATTAGAAAAATGAAATATCATTATTCTTTTATTTTTTTAGTTGTGAAGTATAAGAATAAAAATTAAACAAATTAAAATTTGTGATTCAGAGATATGTACCGAATAAAATCTTAAGCAATTCATCATACATCACTTTATCCATAACTTCTTGAGCTTTGAAAAACTGTGAAACCATTTGTTTGATCATAAACTCACTTTTGTTTTGATATCTAAATGTTTGTAACGGAATTAATTTTCTATTGAGTAGAATAATTTTTACCAGCAGAATCGAAATATCTTGTTTTGCTTTGATTTTTCTCAGAAGAAAGAAAAATGTAAAGGAGTTCCATGAATTTAAGTCATCATTTAAAGTATTTATCTCGATATTAAACATCATTTGTTACACGTTTTTATGTAATAATGACAATACCTGCATGGTAGTTCTTTACGAACATGAGACATTTGTTCAGTTTTAAGTTTGTGACTAAAAAAAGAACAATGCTAAATTTAGCATCATGAGTGTATAATTAATTACAAAATTTCATATATTTTGTATATTTAATTTCTAGTGAGAGTGGACAGTATGGACTATTTAGTCTGAAGTGGTTTTTCCTAGGATCTAAATAGATAGATGGAAGATAAAATACTTGGATATATTAAAATAGAAGATGATTACATTACCTTTCATTTTTTTTATGTTCAATATTCCCTTGTTATCATCTTCCACAATTGTGTTTTGTCTGTTTTTACTCTATCTCCCCAATCAATACTATAAATCCTAAGTGGATATACCTGACATAAAGATCACATTTAATTAATATTAATGAATTAAAATAAAAATATATTATCAAAGCAAATTCATAGTAATTAATATTCAAAAAATAATTACTTTATTGTCTATTTGTTTAACTGCTGCAATTGATTTCTCATCCTTCCATGTACACCGTAGCTGTTGGAATTCTTCTTCCTGTGATTTACGTCATATATTCGCTTTGACACTTAGCATCACAACTAAATTTCAAATCATATTCCTTTTTTTAATTTTATTTTAACTAAAATATTTTTGATATCTATTATTAAAAGTATATATAAATTAAAGATATATTCGACAATATATTTCAATCATATTTAACATATTTTTTTGAATACTTTTGTAAATTTTAGTTAGCGGACCTCTTAGATATAACTGATGTTCGAGTTTCTTTCTCTTATCTCATGGCACATGTTGAGGAGCTCCTTTGAAATCAATTTATCTGTAAAAAGAAAAGCAAGTCGTTATTTGTGAATAATTTTTTTTATTAGCGAACAAAGCATTCTGGAACTAGAAAAGTTATTAACATGTTAAAATATTGTAATGTACGAATCACAATACAATTTTTTTTACAATTTTCTAAGGTTATAAATTACCTGCGACGTAGGTAACAATATTTCTTTAAAGATTACATTCTTTGTGAATTGTCCGCTTTTTTTCTCTATTGTTCCTTCTCTTACTAATATTTTCGTTGTTGATCATGAAACACTTCGAGATGGAGCAACATATAATTGACCATGGCTAAACACATGTTTAGGGAGATAAATCCCTACTTTTGGAAGAGTTTGCCCTTGTGACTTATTTATTGTTAATACAAAACTCTGCCTTACAGGAACTGTTTCCTGATAAGTACAAAGGGTAATCCTGAATTCTCAGTTATTTTGTGTTTTATCTGTGGTAAGAAAGCTCTCTGTCCGGAGTTATGTCCTGTTAAGATTTTCACATCTAACATGTTTTGATAAGTTCTCCAGCATAGTAACCTTGTGTCATTGCATAAGCCGGATTTCGGGTCTATGTTTCTTAATAACATCAATGGTGCACCTTTTTTTTACCTTCAACGTATGGGGTGGAAATCCTGTGGAGATCGAGTTCAGATATTCTTGTTGATACAAATTATTTGTGTCTCATTCCACCTCATCAAATGAAGTTAAAATCTGTTGGTCTCTCGAAAATTGGCTGATAATCATATCATTGAGCTGGTATACATCGTGATTTTTAGGTGTCAATATTGCTCTTTTCACCATGTAAGATGCATCCCATCCATGAGATTGCAAACTTGGAAAGGTTGCTTCTATTAAATTGTGCAATGATACTTCACCTTCCCATGGTATTGACATGTATACTTGTATCTCTACCAAATCATCACGTATAGTAGGTTTAATCCCATCTCTCGCATAAGGTACTCGGCAAACTCACGATCATTTTCAGATCGCATATTCTGTCGCAAGTGGAGAACCCTCGTGAATGGCCACAAATGAGATTTAACTATAGAAGCTAAAACCATTTGCGACTTATTTTCTTTGGGAACAACCGATAGTACTTGGCGGAAATCACCTCCCACCACCATTACCTTTCCTCCAAATGGATTGTCATTTCCCAACATATCTTGCAATGTGCGATCTAATGATTCCATGGAGTTTTATTAGCCATCGGGGCTTCACCCCAAATTATTGCAGTTGCTTGCCTAATCAATTTTGCAAGATTAGATTGTTTGCTCATGTTGCAAAAAGAGGATGGCTCTGCATTAATTAGGATCTTAACCTAGAATGTGTTGTTCGACCACCAGGCAACAAAGTTGCAGCTATTCCTGATGTTGCAGTTACTAGGACAATATGACCATTACTTCTCAATTCGGCAATTATAGCTCTATAAAGAAATGTTTTCCCTGCTCTTCCTACACCATCAACGAAGAACACTACACTTTGATTTCGATTAATTGTATTCATAATGCACCTGAAAGTTGTAGCTTGATCATTGTTTAATGTTCTTATAGCATGCAAATCTTCTTGAGACACTTCGATGGACAACTCTTCTTGGATAATCCCAGGAATGAGGTTGTCATTGTCGTTATCCGAAGTTAAAGCCGGTCAATCATATTTTTCAATATGTTTTCGATGCTGAAGGGGGTGTCATTTAAATCCCTGAGTAGACGATTTGATAACCCATTACATGTTGTAGTGCTTATTGATTGGTAATCATCTACCATGAATGTGTAAAACTCATCTCATAGGCTTCTTACATCTATTAGCTCACAAAATATTAAGATGGTCGTGAACAACCTCTTTAAAGCACATGGCATTTGTAAAATAGATGGCTCAACCAAACATGATCTTATACTGCTGTCACTCTCTAATAATCCTCTATGTTGAGCAGATTGCTTAAAAGAGGAATACTGGAGACCATTCACTGTTAGCAAGTCATCCCAACTGGTTGGTCCTCTAACATTACACAATAAAATACGTAAATAGAATTTGTCTCCTTCTGCAGGTGAAACAGTATATATTCGACTGACAGCTCTTCTTTGTGACCTGCGTCGACATCATTTCTTTTCCTTATTGTGCCAAATGTAGTATTCTGGGATTTCCCTACAAAAGATGCATAGATTGTTGGTCCTCTACCCGATTTAGTGCAAAGAATTCAGTGAGCATTGTCCTTGAAAAGTAGTCATCATTGACTATTTCATGGATGGTTTGGTGCTCGTAAAAACTCACTTGGTGTTGGTTTGACAAATGGATCTATAAGCTTTCCACTGATGGGTACATTCGATAAAGTTTAAATTTAAATATTCTCCAACATGCCTCTGGAGCGGCAATTCATCTAGCATTAACAAACTGTTGCACCTCATCATATCGAGAACTTCTGTCTACTTCCATTGCAACTCGGTTAGGTCCTTTGTAGGAATACTTGTATAAATACTTTATGCTCTTAATATTGCTACATATCTCAACATTAATATGCCAATCATACTTTGTTAGTAGCCAAGGATTATATGGAACTACCCATTTGTGGTCAATTGTGACATTTCAATTTATAGGAACTGAGTATCAAATCGTCTCCTATATTGAGGATATGAGTCGTCTCCTCGCTTTGTCTCTTCCACAAACTCTTCGGATAGTTGTGTTTACACATAGAATTTTTCATGCAATGTGACCTTTGATTGAGAGTTCCGTAAGGACCATGGATCACATGCTTTAACACCGCCTCATGTAAGTGTGGTTGGATTCTTTAGACAATATCTCCACACACACCAAACTATCATATTGGTCAAGCTCACTTAACTTATCATTGTTCTCTAAGATTAGCAACATATGTGCATGTGGCAATCCTCTTTTTTGAAACTCATTGACATAAATATAATTTTTCACCTTTTCCAAGACACCCTTAGATATAACATCCTCCTTTAATTGTTCAAATTTGGCTTTGAAAATTCTGGTTGTCAAATCCGAGCGATCTTGTGGAGTTTGAACATGACTGAGTTCTAAAGTTATTTCACTCCACGATGGGTTACATGTCATGGTGATGAAAATATCTAGTTTGCCTTCTTTAAGAACAATAGCCATTCCGTCCTTATACCGTTGGGTCATGTCATGACGACTTATCACAAATCATGATGGTAATATAGTTCTTCTCCCAACGTTTTCTAAAACCAATAATTATATAGAGAAATATTATCAGTTTGGAAATTTATTTTGAGATGAGAAATACATACTAATTTATTGCGTATCACATTGTTTTAATATAAGATATTTATCGGCATTAGTCTCTACTGTATGCAAAGCCTCTTGTAAGCCTTGATATAGTTTAGCCCTGATTTTATGTTGTCTTTGACGAACCCATCTTAATTTTCCTGTTTCGATTTTGACGTAGTTGTCAACAACATATCAGTGCAGTAGCCGCCCCGCATGCAACAGGGTTAATTGATCATTAGGACGTATCTATAAATTTTTAAACTATTACATAGTGGTTAGATTTAATGTAATCATGTATTTGCAGAATTTCTAGGAAACTAACTAATGTATTTCGTAATGGAGAGAAAAGATGTGTACCTGGAGCATGTAACTGTAATATGCACAACATGAGACTTTGTCACCACTTTGAGTCCGAGTATTAATATCCCACCCATGGGTGCCAAATGCGAAAAGAAGAGGATATTGCAGCGGATCATAATAGCCAATAAATTCCTTAATCCTTTTGAGGTTACCAGCATGAGTTTGTACCTTAATATCCCCACCGCGAATCATTGATTCAATATCATCATTGATTACTATAGTTGCTACTTGCGAAGCAGTTGGGAGACTGTATTGCGGTTGATTAGCAGGTCGCTCTCTGATTACCAGACTACACTCTTGTACATCTCGTCGATGAGGAAACTAATGAAATACATGGATAAAAGGATTGTACTGGTGTAGGATCTGTTGTAACTTGAGGACCAATGTTTCATGCAACTGTGTGTTTTCTAGCATCCAATTATGTAATTCATGCTCAGTATCATATATATACAATTGTAAGAAGCTTGGACGCATGCCACGATCTGGATAAAATCCTCCTATACTGTGATACATTGAGCCCTGAGCACGAAATGTATATACCCCATGGCTTGATGTAGCTAATTGTTCATCTATGTGCACACCACACGAAGTGAAAGCAAAAAGATGGTTGTAACCACGGATATGTTTCCTAAAATGTTCCCCTTCTGCAGAAAGGTGTAGGAAGATTTCTTGTAATTCCCGAGGAGCACTTGTGGAACAAAAACTTTTCCTCCATTGCAACACATATCAAATTTTTCATGGTAAAATAAACGTGCATTATAGTGAATACATGTTGTTGGTGTAGGTAGTACAGTCCGATATGTTGTTGCATACTCTTGGAAATTTCTAGCACAGTTGTGGGATGCTTGAACATTGTGCCTAATTATATTCATATTAGACATTCTCCATGTATACAATATTAATTATTTTCTTTTTTATTATGTTTGTTCTTCGTTGTATACATTTACATTCTTAAAAAATTTAAAACGGATACACTTTTATTAAGTTTAATTTATTGTTTAACATGTATTTGATGAATGGCCTAACACAATTTAATTTTATTTCATTAATGTTTACTTTAAAAATAAATTACAAATGTTAGAATAGAATGAGAAAATAAGAAACAGGAAGGGTTCTGCAATCACCGTGATGAAACCCGTTTCGACGGTTTATTTTACAGCTTTAAACGATTAATGGTCACCTCTTCATCGCTTAAATACTAGCAAAATAGGCTTGTTTGTGTTTAATTGCTCCTGAGGGCTTAAATTGTGAAAACATGCATTTTTGGCCATAATGCGCTATATATTCACTTACTTACTTAATTTTCATCCATTCGATACCTTGATATGTTTGTTCAAGTGTTTCAGGCCTAGATAGGTTAGAATCAGATTGGAAGTGGCCAAGAAATGCAAAAAGAGCAAGAATGAAATGATACGAAAGGGAGCTATTGTCATCGGATTGGATAAAACTTGGACTCTTTGGAAAGAGAAATTCAGTACCTACAACTCTCGTGTTGAACACTTTGTCTGGTTCTAAGTGATTCTATGAGAACTTCGCATCCAAAGATCAGTGCACAGAAATTTCCTAATGCTGTCAATCCTGACCTCTTGTCACTACTTTGAGCATAACTTGAGCTACAGAGGTCCAAATGACTTCGTTCCAACGCTATTGGAAAGCTAACATCCAGAGCTTCGCAACGATATATAATAGTCCTATATGCGTACGCATCCAAATCAGGAGTGGCGCGCACGGCACATTTCGTCGCCTATGTGTACGCATCTGTTTCCTATGCATACGCGTCCGAGCGTGGACAACAAGCAAAATGAAGGCCAAAAAGGAAATTTCAAGCCAAATGGAGGCCTATAAATAGAGGGCATGCTACCCCATTCTCCACATATCTTCTTGAGCCCCTTTTTGGGGGTTCTAAAGCCTTGAGAGTTTTTGGGAGAATTTATGTTCTCCCATGTTCTCTCTTAGTTGAATAATTTTAGTTCTTAGGATTTCTGTTTTCTTGTAGCCACACTAGCCAAAAATTTTATTGCTTTTATTTACTGTTATTTTGTCAAACTTCTGTTTTAATCAATTTACCTTATTGTTATTCTGTCCGTTTAATTTCTTGCAAAACCGCGTTTTTACATATTATTATGCTGCCTGTTTATTTTCTCGCTTTTATAATTCCCGTTAGTAGCGAGTAGAGACCTATAGTGTCTCGGCTGTGAGGTGAAATGTCCAAATGACCAGAGCTGCAAGTCCCCATAAAGATCACGCTAGAGGAACGGGTCAATCCTGTAAAGCTATACGCCCTACACCCCTGCTAGCATAGTGGCAGTTCCTCGATCGTACGAGCTTTGCCACGGCAGCATGGCATAAGTGCTTGGGAAGCTGGTGACAGGAGGTCTAACACGGTGACAACGGCGATCCTATAGAGTTTGTCAACCCTAGGCATAGATCAGAGGCTCCATATTTCGCTCACGCGCAAGAGGTCTTGGTGACAGCAGGATTGTACCAGTGATAGCGGGTTACTCTTGGGAGCCGGGGGCTGAGTCACGAACTCCAAGCAACACCTGCTCCAAATGTGAGTTGAACCCGAAATTGTGGGTTCGTTGCCACACAGCTAGTTAGTTTCGAATAAAGCGGAGGTTCCTCTTAGGGGTTGTCTAATCGATCTGGGACATAACAGCAATGACAGTGATGCACCGTATTTTAACTCATGGTCGGGACACTCCTTTTATTATCAGCTTATTTACTGTTTTTTTAACTGCTTTTACTGCTTTCAATTTCTTTCAACCTGCGAACTGCCTTCAAACAAACTCAACTGCAACCAACCCCAATCAAAAATAAACTTTCCCTTTCGCTTCCTGAGCAGAATGACCCGAGTTCCATACTCGGTATTTTGGTTGCACCCTGTGACACCTCTTTTAAAACGTCTCGACACCGCCTGCAAGGGGAGCGGTGCTTTCAGACTACAACGACGAAAGCATCACCACCCGAGCGGGCGCCTCACACCGATACACCTTCGACAAGGGGAAAATACAAGCGGTCTCGACCAAACTCCCTGCAATCACCGTCTGTTGCAGAGACCTCCGTTGGCTCTGGCGTGCACAACAACGATGGAATCCTTGAATCAGTTCCTGTTAATCTGCATGTGGGTGTAGCGCTGGTTAAAGTTAACCCCATCAGCAGCAATGTCGAGAGAGATGATGCTGGCAACAGTGCGGCTAATGGGTTGTTACTGGTGGGAGAACAAGGTGCACCGGCCAAATCTGGGGGAACAAATTTTTTGCAACCTCATCCTATTATATCCCATGTAACGCCGGTTGCAAGTAACGCAATTGGCATGAAGAATGATGATGATGGGATTGCTTCGGCTAAGGGGTGTTTGCTGGTGGGTGCGCACTCTGCAAATGTCAAAGTTCAGGACTTGGGTTCGACTGGAATGGTTCAGAACTGCTAGTCTGGGGTTTTTTTTGTCTTGTTTCCATTTTCCATTAGTTATTTATGGATTGTACAAAATTTAGTTTTTTGTCTTGGAATATCAGGGGTGCTTGTAACAAAGTTTCCCGTGCTCATTGTAAGGAATTGGTCCGCATATTCCATCATTCTCTTTGTATTCTTATTGAAACTCATATGCCTTTTAGCAGAATGAAACTTTTCTGAAAACGTTCGGGTTATTCTCCGGCGGGCATTATGGATGCAACAGGACATAAGTGAGGGATTTGGATTCTTGCTGATGAATCCTTGAGTTTGTCTATTTGTGTGATTGATGTTTTCTATCAGTGTGTGTCTTTATATATTACTTGGAATTCTTGCTCTTGGGTTTGTAGCGCCATATATGGCAGTCCTCAACCTCAACAGAGAGTTGAGCTCTGGGATCATCTTGCTATGGTAGCTCGTCACTCCAGTGTTCTTAATTCGCCTTGGGTAGCCATTGGTGATTTCAATGAAGTACTTCTATCGAGTGAAGTTAAAGGTGGTCTTTTCTATAGTTCTAGAGCTCTTTTGTTTGCTGATTGTTTGGATAATCGTGAGCAAATGGGTATGAGGGCTGTTGGGAGGATTTTCACATGGTATAGATCATGCAATCAAACATGAATATTGCTAAAAGGTTGGATTGTGTGTCCTTAACAAAGAGTGACGTTTGTTATTCCCGGAGGCTTTTCTTGAGGTTCTTCCTAGGCTTCACTCTAATCATTCTCCTCTTCTTTTCCGTTGTTCCGATTGTACTCGTAGCAAAGGTGTTCGTCCTTTCAGGTTTCAGGCTGCTTGGGCAACTCATCCACAATACCGTGATGTGGTTCTTAAAGCATGGTCTAAAGGGTCCCCAGATGTTGTTAACTGTCTCAATCAAGTTAGGATGAGTTCTTCTGAATTCAACAAGAAAATTTTTGGGAATATTTCTGTTCGAAAAAGAGAATTAGAGCAAAAGATAAATGATATTCAACAGCAGTTAGAATTGTCAGATTGTGATTTGTTGTGACAACAGGATTCTCTTTTGCAAGAGGAATATAATAGGGTGCTTATTCAAGAAGAGCTTTTGTGGTACTAGAAGTCGAGGGAAAATTGGGTAAAATTTGGTGATCGTAACACTAAATTTTTCCACCTCCAAACCATCATTCGGAGAAAGAGGAATAAATTTCATGGCCTTTTTTCTGAAGAATGGTGATTGGAGTACAGACGCGGACTTGCTGGAGAAGAAAGCACATTCCTTTTATAAGGATCTGTTCTGTTCTGCTGAGACTCTTAATCTTGAGGGCTTACAGGGCATTCCATGTCCAACTCTATCTAATGAGTCGTGTTGTAATCTGACTAAAGAGGTAACCCTTGGTGAAGTTGAAGCTGCAGTTAAGAGTTTGAATCCGCTTAAGGTTCCTTGGGCGGATGGTTTCCAAGCCGTCTTTTATAAGGAATATTGGCATATTGTAGGTTCTGATGTTTGGCAAACAGTGCAAAGGGTCTTTAATGGCAAACCTCTTAATACAACAATGTTGGAGACCTTGATTGTTCTCATTCCTAAAGTTGAGGCTCCTAGTCATATGAAAGACTTTCGCCCCAGTAGTCTTTGTAATGTAATTTACAAGATAGACTTGTTGCGAGGCTGCATCCCTTTCTCAATGAGGTCATTGGACCCCTACAAAGGGGGTTTTATTCCAGGGAGATGAGCGCCCGAGAATATTGTTACTGCGCAGGAGATCTTTCATTTTATGAAGAATACAAAGTCTCACAAGGGGGTCATTGCTTTCAAATTTGACTTAGAAAAGGTTTACACAAGAGTTGATTGGAGGTTTTTTGAGCAAACTCTGGATACTTTTGGTTTTCTCGTGGGAACTAAGAGGATTATCGTGGATTGTGGTCGTTCTTCTTCATTGTCAATTCTTTCGAACGGGAAAAAATTGGATAGCTAGCTTTGTGCCAACTAGACAAACTAGACAAGGGGATCCAATGTTGCCTTACTTATTTGTCCTCTGCATGGAAAGATTAGCTTGCTTAATTTCTTCTAAACTTGAATATGCTGATTGGGAGCCATTTGTAGTGTCCCATGGAGGCCCGAGAATTCCTCATCTTATGTTTGTGGATGGCCTGCTTTTATTTTGCAAAGCTACTAAGTCTTATTAGGTTCTCATGGTGATGAATGTTTTGAATATTTTCTGCTCTATATCTGGAATGAAAATCAATTTATCTAAGTCCAAGGCCTTATGTTCTCGTAACGTAACGTGTAGGCGCAAGGAGATGTTTACCGGTATCTCTAATACTCGTTTCACTCAGGATCTTGGAAAATACCTTGGGGTTAATCTTGGTAATCCTAGAGCTATTAGAGCAACTTTTCATGGGATTGTTGATAAAATTAGAAACAGGTTGTCTAGCTGGAAAGGAAAGTTGCTTAAGGACGTCTTTGTCTTGTTAAATCTGTTACTTCAGCTCTGCCGATTTATCATATGCAAGTGGCCAGACTGCCCTCTTCTGTTTGTGATAACATTGACTCCTTGATGAGGCAATTTTTGTGGAAGAGTGTTGTGGGTTCTCGATGTCTCAGTCTTGTCAATTGGAAGAAAGTGACTACACCAAAGAGATATGGAGCGCTTGGAGATAGAAACACTAGGACTGTCAACACAGCTCTTTTGGGTAAGCTTGCTTGGCAGGTTCTGATCAATGCTGACAAGGTTTGGGTTACAATTCTTGTAGCTAAATATCATTCTTCCTTTATGGTTTTGCATTCCCCCTCACCTGCTCGTTGCTCTAAAATTTGGAGGGATATTCTTTCTGCTTTTTCTGTATTGAAAGAGGGTTTTAGCTAGGATGTTGGTGATGACAATCAATCCTTTTGGTTTGGGAATTGGCTGCCTGAAGGAAAGCCGTGTGAGTTGGTGGACTAAGTGCATATTGTGGATTCGGAGTTAAGGATTGCGGATGTTTGGCAAAATGGAATGTGGAATTTAAATTGCTTGTATACTCCTTTATCGACCTATGTAACTCATTTGCTGCAGATGCTTAGCCCCTTAATTTTTTAGGGTGGTGATTCTTGTTGGAAGTGGACTCATTCTAGTTCCAATACTTATTCCTCTAGAGATGGCTTTTTGTGGCTTGCAAAAGGAATAATAATTGGGATGTCAATTCTAATTGGCTCTGGCTTTGGACACTGAAAGTGCTAGAGAAAATTAAGGTTTTCATGTGGTTGTGCTTGAATAACGGGGTTCCAACAAACTTGTTCAGATTCAATAGAGGTATGGCTTTTTCAAATCTTTGTCCTAGATGCAATGAGTTGCCTGAAACTATTCTGCATTGTGTTAGAGACTGCCCTATGGCTTTGCGTATTTGGAATTTTTTTATCACTCTTTTGTGTGAAATGATCATAATTTGGACATTCTGGGATGGTTCTCTCACTGTATTAGACATGAGAAAATTCTTTTTTGTACTATTTTGTGATGGATTTGGCGTGCTAGGAACAATTTTGTTTTTAATAATCCAGATGACTGGTCTTGTTTCAAGGTTAAGTCCCTTTGTTGTGCTTCCATCAAAGATTTGCAAGTTATGAATAATTCCAACCTTGTTTACTTCCTGTTTCTCTCATAACAGGATAAAAATCAATTGTGATTCCAGTGTCAATCCTCTTTATCACCTTGCAGGTTTTGGCTGTGTTCTTAGGAATGATTTGGGGAATTGGATGTAATAGCTTAATTCCTCTGTCCAGTGTTCTGAAGGCTGAGTTATTTGCTATTTGAAGAGGTTTGCTTTTGGCTTGGGAGTGTGGCTTTAACGATATTATCTGTGGAACAGATTGCTTGGAAGCTTTCTTAGCTACTCGCATGCTGGATCCTTCAAGTTGTAATGCCAACAGAAATCTTCTTTCAAAAATTTTTGAGGTAATTCACTTGAATTGGAATGTGAAAATTGTTCTCATTCAAAGAACATCTAATGGAGTGGCAGACTTATTAGCGAGACAGGCTGTAGAGACTTAATTGAATTATACTGAGTGGCTTCTTCCCCTATTTCGCTTTCTTTGGTAATTCAGGATGATATGCGCCATGCTGTTTTGAGGTGCTAGTGTTTGTTTCTTTTTTCTTTTGACACCAAAAAACAATATTTAAAAAATCATAACAAGTAGCAAAATATCATTTAGGCTAATGGTAGTATTTTTTAAATAAATACAAATTATCACATGCTGAAATCATCAATCCAGTCAATCCAGTCAGTAGCTAACATGAAGACCACCAACGTGACAAAAAGAACTAGTGTCTCAAACATTGAAAGTTAAATAAATTAGCCTATTAACATGTAATGTGAAGACATGCATTTTAATTTTATTTTTATAATTTTATATTTTTATTTAATTATGACCGGATCAACTATTGAATCATAGTTGGAGAATTGAACCAATGACCTAGAATCTTGACAGAGTTGATTGCCGATTTGATTCTGATTTTTTTTTTTAATAAACATTAAGGATAAAAGAAATGGTTGGTTTATCCAAAAAACAAAAGACATAGGTTATGAGATTCTGCGATTTATAATGACTTTACAATCACTTTTGCACCGATCGTACTCACTGACAAGCTGCCCCTACTCACTCCCGCCCTATGAACCACGGCAAACGCAACTTGACTGAAGAAAGCGCCAATTCTACCATACAACAAAGACATAAGTGAAGACTTAGTAAACTTCTATTATTGTAACCAACCAAAATGAGAATTGCTTTCTGTCTTTAATGTTTTAACTTTTAAGAACTTCATGCCAAAGATGAAAAGGCCACTCAGTGTTCTACTTACCACATCTTGTTTCAGGATCAAAGTTATAGAAGCGACGTTGAGGCAGATTGAAAAAAGACTATTATATCTACCGTTATTATATTTATAACTCGGATGAATTCTTTTTTTATAAAATATGCCTTTTGTGTCTAATATTTTCAAAAAGTTTTAAGGGCTGAATTAGATATTTAATCAAGAATAAATCAAATTTATTTATTTTTGTTTTCACGTTCAAAGGATGATAGACACAAATTTCTATGTATATTTGCATTTGCTGATATGTCCAAAAACAAATAGAATATTTGTAAGGAGAGTGTGTGTCTGTGTGTGCAGTTGATTGCTTGAGGTTTTTTATTTTTTTTAGTTTATGACGTGTATCTTATTTTCATTTTCTAAAGTTTTAAAATAGTGTTAACAAAAAAAAGGTTTTAAAATAGTTAAGTCTTACATTGAAAATTGTGGAATGGTTCGAATCGGATTTAGATTTACAACGCTTACTTCTTTCTAATCTAGCTTAGGCTTTGTTTCTTTTATGTCAAAAAAAAAATATTGAAAATAAATATATTCTTCCATATATATACGATTCAACGGAGTTTAAGAAAAAATAAATTAAAGAGAAGTATCAATTATTATTTATAAAATTGTTGCCTTTTCCGTAAAATTGTAAAGATAACCCTACCTTTTCATACAATTTTTGCTTATTATTTTTTCTTCTTCTTGTTGATTTTTTTTCTGAAACTATTAATATTATTTAAAAATATTGCTTATTTGCTTTGTATTTTAGGAAAGTATTTTTAAACATAAATAAGTATTTAACACATTTTTTTACATGATTGAAAACAAATTATTCTATTAATACATAATTGGATCAATTAACATATATCATTAAATATATTTAATTTCTTATATTAACGCATGATTGAGAATAAAATCATTTTATTAACACATGATTAAATTAATTAATAACACGTTAATTTAGAAAGAAATTATATATTAAATCATAAAATTTGTTAATTAACATTTAATTATTTATTATGTTGTGATTTGTTGAAAATATTTTTAAATTTATCTCTTTTATATCTTAAAATTAAATAAATTATGAATAATTAATTATTAATTATATCAATTAACTAATGTGATAAAATATCCAAATCTCATATAATTTATATCAATTAATTAATTTAATTAATTATATCAATTATTTGATTTAATTAGAGTAAATGTCAATTA
>JASCZI010121006.1:0-15861 GCA_036250425.1 Stylosanthes scabra | reverse complement strand
TATATATATATATATATATATATATATATATATAAAATCAGAATGTGTTTTCTGCTTCCCTCCCCCTCAATCTCTCTTTCTTTTGTGATTCAGAAATAATATTTATAATTTCTTTAATTTTTGTTTCTTTTATTTTCATTTTGTTAAATTTTGCATGTGCTGATTTTATTTTATATTAATTTATTTCTCTTATGTTATTATTATATTTCATATAAAATTCGATTTTATTTTCATTTGGCATTACAGCGCAATTGCCCTTTTTCATAAAATCGTTTATAATGCATCAAATTCATTAGATTCTATTTCGAGTTGTATTTGTTGTGAGATGCAAATTACATTGGAGGTTTAAAATTGTGAGAAACATATTATTTGAAACATTATCTAAACTAGAGTATTTCCTGCGCGTTACGCGGTGTGCTAAATCGATATGCATATTTATTTTAAATTTTTTTACGATATTATCTAAGAAAATAAAATGTTTAAGGTCAGTAATTAACTTGTTACGTCTTTTTTTATACATTCTTCTTTTATAATCTAAATTGAAAAAGTGTTATTCATTTTTTTATAAATTTTTTTAAGTTGCTAAATCTTTTTGCAATCACTATATCATAACGTCTTTGATCAACTCACTAAATTAGACAATTTGTCAATTAATTAATTTATACTTGATAAAAAAAACTTAATATGCACTTATTAGGTTTAATAAAAATAAAAAAATTAATAAATAACAAAATTTTCTTTCAATTTTTATTTTTCTTTCATTTTGAAAACATAATATTTAAAATTTTATATTTAAAATTCAAAAAAAAAAATTTATGGTAAAATTCATTTTCAATTTTTATATTTTTTCTTGTAAATCTAATGGTTAAAAATTTTAATTTAAAATTAATAAATTTAATTTTTATTCCAAATATTATCTTATTTTTTATATGGTTCTCCATTTAATAGTATATTCATGGAAGCACTAAGGTAATGACACATGTCAATTTATTGGAGAATGAAGAATTTGTGTTAGGCTTTTAAAGAATGGACACTTATCATGCATAGAGACTATTACTATTGGATTTTTATATAGTGGGAATAATTTTGCGTATTAAATGTTTTAATAAAATCTAAATATTTTATTTTTTCTTCTGACGTTTTTGTTGATGGACTTTGTGTAGTTTTGTTTTTCAAATCGAGTTTTGGGATTTCATTCTTACAAAGAAAGGTCAAACCCTTTCTAGAAAGAAAAGTATTAATTTGAATTATATCAATAGTTTATTGAAATATTTTATTCAATATTTTATTCTAATTTTAATGAAGAAGAATAAGTTTTAGGTTTAATTACTTTGTTAGTTTTTATACTTTTACATAAGCTTTCAACATATGAAGAATATTTTTTTTAAGCAGAATATTTCGTTAAATTTAATATTTTTGTCATGGTAGTAACCTAACTAAAAGGAAAAAAAGTTGTTAAGATCGAGTCATTTAACAATTGTCCAAAAGACTTTAGATGGGTATCGAACATCAACGATCGAAGTAAGAAAATGTGTCTTCGGAGTCAAGCTCTCCGGCGTTAGCGAGAGCTATGACCAAGATGGAGGTTGATGTGTGTAAGAATAATCCTAGAAACCCAGAATTTGAATTGTATATTCTAGGTCAAATATGGAAGTATAGGATGAGTGAATGCGTACCTTTAAAGGTGTTACCCCCTGTTTATATAGTTTCAGGTGGTTGAAATCCCACTTGAGATTATCTTTCGATGATTTGGTTCACTTTTACCTTTGTGTGCCTTTTATTTATTGGCCTTATTTTGGGCGGATTGGGCCCTCGAGATTGGTTCATAACAAATGCATAAAAACTTAATTAAAAATTTTGTAAAACTGCAAGAACTAATATAATGATTTACCTAAAATTAATCATTACAACACATAGTAATCAAATATGCTAACGTGATACATTCTCATATCGATATATCTACATATCTCTTTGATGCTAAATTTTAAGAAAGTAATTTATATTAATTATATCGATTAAAATACAAATAAATATTTATTAAATAAGTTTTTCAAAAAGTAATTAATTAATTATACAAGTTGTTCATTTGATATAATAGTTACTCCAATCAATTAATGTTTCCAACGCATATAGTAGCAGAACATGCTTATGTGATGCATACTGGCCTCAATATATTTACATCTCTCTTTTGTGTGAAATTTTGAAAATAATTTATATTAATTAAAATTCAGCTCAATATTTATTAAATAATTTTTTAGAAAAGTAATTAATTAATTATTATCACACATGGTAGCCAGCCATGCTGACGTAACCTGATGTCAGTTTTTATAGACTTGATCTCTCTTTAAAGATGTTTTGAATTTCTTTCATTTGTAAATCTATTTAAAAGAGAAATCAATCACAAGACCTAGATGAAAAGACAATAATTATGACATTGAATTTTTAATATGATAAATATTTTAACTCCATATATTTAGAATATAATTTTAACATAATTGATCTTATTAACATAATTAGCACATTAAATATATTATTGATATAATTCACATAATATTATTATAAAAGAATTCACGGATACATAAAAAAAAACTATTTAACTTTTAAAATATATAAAAGATAAATATTTCTCGCATGGGTGCATATACTAATATCTAGTATTGCAAATTATGTAAGGCATAAGCACATATTAAATTAAAAAACAATAATTATAGGTAACCATATAATTTAATTAACCAAATCTAATTAAGCCTCTTTTTATTCCTCACGACTTTTTCTCTTTTTCTTTCTCTGCAACTCTTTTCTTCTTCTCCTTTGTTTGTTGTTTTGTATTCGAATTAATAGTATATTTCTATTCATTTCTTTAATACATTTTGGTTTGTTCGAATTAATAATATATTCCTATTTGTTCCATTAATACATTGTGAGAACCAACAAAATTAATTTTTGTATCTAACAAACTACAAGAAAATGCAAAACAAAGTAAAGACACAAATAGAATGCAGAATCGAACATAAACTCTAATTAATAATCAATAAAAAACCAACAAAGTAAAAGGTTTATGTTTTAATTTTTAATAAATTCCTGTTCGAAATGAAAGTAAGTTCGTTCTCGTTCGAAATGTATAATTTGAAAGTAAAAAGTGTATGTTTTAAAATTTAATGAATTCTTGTTTGAGATGTATGTTACTAAAGTTAAGCAGTTTTTCAGTGATGTTGATACCACAAGATTACAATAGAGAAATAAGACTTAAAGAAAGGTAGAAAAAAAGAAGAGGAAAAAGATAACGATGATGGAGGAGGAAGATATAGAAAAAAGAGGAGAACGAAAAAGTAGAAGAAAATGATAATGATAACAACGATGATTACGTAAACGATAGAGAAGAAGATGTAGAAGAAAACGAAAAGAGAATTGAAGAAGAGTGTTATATATGTGTTTTTAGCTAGAATAGTTTTTGTTTATTTGTTTGGATTTCATTACCATAATAATAATAATAATAATAATAATAATAAGATGATGCATATCAGACATGGAAGAAGAAGTAGAAGAAGAAAAAGAAGATGCAGATGCAATTGCAGTTTATCAACTTATTTCGTAAGAAGGAAGGAAAGAAGAAGAAGAAAAATAATAATAATAATAAGATGATGATGATGATGCATATCAGACATGGAAGAAGGAGAAGAAAAAGAAGATGCAGATGCAGTTGCAGTTTACCAACTTATTTCGGTGCAGTGTAGCAACTTATTTTTGTGCAGCTTTTCGGAAGAAGAAGAAGAAGAAGAAGAATGCAGACATGGAAGAATGAATGAAAGAAGAAAGAGAAGAAGAAGAAGAAGATACAGACGTAGTTTACCAACTTATTTCAGTGTAACGTATAAACTTATTTCGGTACAGTTTACCAACTTATTTTAGTGCAATTTACCAACTTATTTCTGTGCAGTTTACCTACTTATTTCGGTGCATTTTTCAGTTTTTCATTTATCAATGATGACGAAATGATAACAACGAGGATGATGACGATGAAGATGAGGAAGAGGAGGAGAAGAAGAAGGTAACAATGATGACAAAGGAGGAAGGCATACTTGCGGAGGAGAAAGAAGAAGAAGATGACGTGACGACAGAGGAGGAAGAAGAAGACGACGACAACGACGAATGAAGAGTAAAATAAGAAGCTGGTGCTGTGATTGGAAAGAGCGCGTGTATCACGCTCTTTTTGGTGAGAGTAGTATTGTTGTTGCAAGTTTACTTGATTAATTACCTAGTCGATCAATTCATGTTTTCAAATAGCATTATTCATATTAAAATGGTTAATGGAGGTGTATTTTGCTATATCCTTGACCAAAGTCAACTGAAGTCTTCACACCACAAGGGGAAAATAGGCCAAGTTTTGCCAACACCTGGACCATACACCTCCTCTTTATCATATAAGGAAAGTGAGCAAAGAAGAGAGAGAGCACCTAAACTCAACAAGCTACTTTCCTTAAAAATGGCCAATCCCATACATTCTTCCGTTGTTCACCTTGCCATTCAAGCAACTGCGGTGCTTTTGCTGGCTTTGTTCTGTCAAGGCTCCTCACAAGAAGCAAAGGCCTTACTGAGGTGGAAAGAAACTCTCCCATATCAAAGAATTCTTGATTCATGGGCTTTTCAAGCCCAAAATCAAAGCCCATGTTCATGGAGAGGGATCAGTTGTGATTCTCAAGGCAGCGTGGTTGTCATTAACTTAGCATACACCGAACTTCAAGGTACTGAATGTAGCTAGGACCTCAATTTATCAATTAAAATTTGAGTAAATAACATTTTGGTCCTTGAAGCTCTTTTACAATTCAAATATTCTTAATTGGTTCCAATTTTTTTTTTTGTCCAATTGGTTCCAAATTATTTAAGTCACTGGTTTAAAGTTTAAACCAATTAATTGAATAATTATGGATCTATAAGAATTTTTTAATTTTGAAGGTTGTTCATGGAACAAATATTCAAACAAAAAAATAGCATTTACTCTTTAATTATGGATCTATTAGCAATTTTGACTAACAAATACACTTTGATAGTATGTTAAAACTTTTTTTTTATACATCAACCAATAAAAATATGTTGGTTGATTAAGACCGGACTTAGTAAAGCTTTTCATGGATATGTTTTTTTTTTTTTTTTTTTTAAAAATTAAGTGCTTATACTTACGGTTTATAAAATATAGAGTATTTCTAAAAACATTAAGGGAGATATTTTTATTTGATTTTATCAAATATATATACTATAACTTTTAAAATGTTATATTTTAAAGGTAACTTTTCATAAGTTACTTTTAAAAAATAAAAAATGTTACCAAATTAAACCTAAATGTTGAAAAAATTATTAATTATATTTATCAAGTAGTAGTACTCCTCCTCTTAAAATTTTATGACTATAGAAGGAAAGGCCTTTATGTGTACACGGAGCTCGTACTATACTCCCAATTCTGTAGGATCCCTTATGAAGATCATCATATCAAAGGATTTGAATAATTTCGAAGATCATACTTAGAAGTTTATGTGGATAATGTTGAAACTGGTCACGAAAGATATCGCGTTATTCAAATTGATTTCTAAAAGATTTTATTAGTTATATTAATCTCAAAAAAATAACATCTTCAATTAAATTAGTCATTCTACCAATCAGATAATGATACGTCACTTCAAAAGTTATGTATCACGAAATGATTGGATGACGTGTCATTTATCAACCAATCATTTTGTAACACATGTTATTTAATTGGTAGAAGGACAAATTTAATTAAGAATTGCATCTTTCAGGGATTAATATGACTAACAAAATCTTTCGAAAATCAATTTGAATAATGTGATATTTTTCAGGCACCAATTTAAATATTAACCCGAAGTTTTGTGTTAAATTTTGTTTTGAGTACGACTTAGTCAATTAAAAAAATTACATATATAACAAGTATTTTTATTGAGTTATATTATTTATATATAAAAAGAGAAAGTCTTGGGAGTCAACGTTAGAGAGTTCATAGGGAGCAAATATCAATTTTTCTTCTTTTTTCTTTTACCACCCACTATTTCTCTAATTACACTCATTGGCTCCCTAGCATTACTCATATAAAAAACGGTAAAATACTAGATGTACATCTATATTCATTAACCAAGTCAAACCAAGTGATTTACATACACTCTCACCCACTCACGCGTAAAATCACGCACTCTAACCTCGTCTTAGAGACACCTCCTCCTCCTTCTTCTTCTTCTTCACCTCCAATTCCACCTACTCCTCCGCCTCCACCTCCGCCTCCAACTAAACATTGTTTTTCTTCTTCTTCTTTTTCCTCTTCTTCTTCTTCATCACCGCCTCCGCTTCGCCTCTGCCTTTGTCTCTTCCACCTCCTCCTTCCCAATATTTAAAATAGATCTGAGATCAGAAGAAAGAAATATAAAATCAACCTGTCGTGGAGTATCAAGTGGACAAAGGGTACCATGTGTAGAATTTATATTCAGCTTTCATGGAATACAAACACAAGAAAGTAACAATGAGACACAGAGAGTGTAATATGCTTATGCTTCTTTCCATTGTTTAACTGATGTTGACTATTGTTACTAATAGATCTAGGGATGATTGTTCTCTTAGAAAAGTGAACATGCTCGAACAGAATTTTATAACTGTCACAATCATGTTTTTATAGTTGATATGAATAATAAAAAAAGAAATAAATAAGACTTCAAAGAATGCTCGAACATGATTTTATAATTGCCACGATTTTTATAATTGACATGAATATGTTTTTATAGTTAACATGAATAATAATGAGAATAAATAAAACTCCAAAAAATGCTCGAACAGAATTTTATAATTGTCACGGATAAATTTTTATAATTGACATGAACATGTTTTTATAGTTGATATGAATAATAAAGAAAAAACAAATAAGATTTCAAAGAATGGTCGAACATGATTTTATAATTGTCACGAACAAATTTTTATAGTTAATATGAATATGTTTTTATAGTTGACATGAATTATAAAAAAAGAAATAAATAAAACTTCATAATACTCGAACAAAATTTTATAATTATCACGAACATATTTTTATAATTAACATGAACAAATTTTTATAGTTGACTTAAATAATAAAAAAAATAAGACTTCAAAACCTATTCATGTATGTCAATTGTTAGATATTCTTGTCAGAAATACACAAATTTGTTAAAACTATACAAAATCTTATGAACCAGAAGCAAGTCATTATTAGATATTCTTGTGCATAACATCCATAAAAACCTGTTCATGTCAATTATAAAAATTCATTCGTTGTACATATAAATTTCTGTTCGTTTTTACTTGTGTCTTTACTTTGAGAGAAACATTAGAAAATATGTGAACAGTTCCTGCGTGAACAGTGCACACATGAACAGTAACAACTTGGTTGGAAAAAATAGGTATACATCTAGAATTATTGTATAAAAAAAGAGTTTAATTTTGATGCACCGACGGTATAAAGAGTTTTACAGAATCATCCAATCAAATTCATACATTTATATGACTTTAGAAGTAGTGTGTTTAAAAATTAATTGTTTTTGATGATGTGGTAACATTTGATTAAATGCATATATAAAATTCTTTTACAACCACAGTATATGAAAATTAAATTCATAACAAAAATTAGCTATCAAATATAAAATAATTGTTCAAGAATAGCCATCCACCTATCTCAGAATATCTTCTACTGTTGTGTGATAAAAATGTGATTAGGAATTAACTTGAATCACAGATTAAGTTGGGAAATCAATTGAGTAAGTTTTCAATGAAAAGTGTTAAATGACTAACTCAATTAACCAAATATTTTTATCCAGCACCTAATTAATTAACATATCAACAATGAAAGGTAACCAATAAAAATTCAATCAACATCATCCAATAATTTAAATTAAATGTTGTATTTTTTTAGGTTTCGAATGTTCTGCTTTTAAAAATGTAAAGTGGATTAATAGCGGGTTGTTTTACAGATGTTTTATTTTTTTTTGACGTTTTATAAATCATAATTTCAAATATTCTATTTTTTATTAGTTGATTTATTGGTTAGAAAAATATTGGCTGCCTATATTTTTCCTTAACCTACTTTTATTGTTGATATAAAATGAAAAATATCCTATCAAACTATCAAAGTGTATCTATTACATAGAATTACTTGTCAATATAAATAAAATTGTTAATCATTGAGTATTTTTCAATAGAACTTTTGAAGACAGATTAAAGGCTAAAGTGCAGATATAACTTTAAAAACAAATCAAGTACCAAGAAGAATGACAATGTCCTATCAATAAATCTCTAGATTTTTTTTTTTTGCTACCACCAACTAGGCTATGCCTTAGTTGGCAATAAATCTCTAGATTGATTTGGAGTATTTCTCCTGTGTTATTATGTCTTACCATTTACATTTTTTAATTTCTCACATTGCAGGTACCCTTGAAAATTTAGACTTCACAGCTTTTCCCAACCTTCAAAGACTTGATCTCAAAGTAAATAATCTTACAGGCATCATACCAAAAGACATTGGGGTACTCACAAAACTCCAATTCCTTGACCTTTCCACCAATTCTCTCAATGGCACTTTACCTCTTTCTATTGCAAACCTCACCAAAGTCTATGAGCTTGATGTGTCAAGAAATAACATAACAGGAACACTAGACCCTCGCTTATTTCCTGATGGGACCAATGATCCAAGAACTGGCCTCCTTAGTATAAAACATTTCCTGTGTCAAAGAACCCTTTTAGGTGGCAGAATTCCAAATGAAATAGGCAACATAAAAAACTTGACTTTGCTAGCTTTAGATCAAAACAACTTCTATGGACCTATACCTCCATCTATAGGAAACTGCTCACATTTAAGTATTCTTAGAGTGAATGAAAACCATCTCTCAGGTACAATACCTTCTAGTATTGGCAAGTTAACAAACTTATCCGACGTGCGGTTTCATGTGAACAACTTAACCGGCACGGTGCCACCGGAATTCGGAAACTTGTCTTCTTTAACTGTACTTCATCTAGCTGAGAACAACTTTGTTGGAGAATTGCCACCTGAGGTGTGCAAAGGTGGAAAGCTTGTCAACTTCAGTGCAGCACACAACAGTTTCACTGGTTTGATCCCCAGAAGCCTTAGAAACTGTTCAACATTGTACCGAGTTCGAATGGAGTACAACCAGTTGAAAGGCTATGCTGATCAAGATTTTGGTGTGTATCCAAATCTTATATATCTTGATTTCAGCTACAACAAGGTTCAAGGCCAGCTGTCTTCGAAATGGGGTGCCTGCAACAACTTGCAACTGCTTAAAATGGCTGGTAATTCCATAAGCAGCATTATTCAAGAAGAGATTTTTCAGTTGAAGCAACTTGAAGTACTTGACTTGTCCAATAATAAAATCTCAGGGAAGATTCCTTTGCAGATACAGAAAGCGAATCGCTTGTTTCAATTGAAATTGGGTGGCAACAAGCTTACTGGTATGATACCAGAAGAAGTTGGAAAGCTTTCTAATTTGGAGGATTTAGACTTGTCCATGAATATGCTGTTTGGACCAATCCCAAATCAGATAGAGGATTGCTCCAAGTTGCAGAGTTTAAATTTGAGCAACAATCACCTGAATGGCACAATCCCTTATCAGATTGGAAATCTTGCAGCCTTACAAAAATTTTTGGACCTGAGTTACAATTCATTTTCGGGGGAGATTCCTGCTAATCTTGGTAAGCTTGAGAATTTGGTAAGCTTGAATCTCTCTCACAACAATCTCTCCGGCCGTATCCCGGAGTTCCTTGGAGGAATGTTGAGCTTGTCAACAATCAACCTCTCTTACAATCAACTGGAAGGCCCTGTTCCAAAAACTGGCATATTCAACTCTTCTCTTCTTCCAATTGATCTGAGAAACAACAAAGATTTATGTGGCAATATCCAAGGTTTGCGGCACTGTGAAGTCTCAGTCATTGAACCTGTTGAAGAAAGCAGTGAAAGAAAAAAGCTTGCAGTTCTCTTTGGTGTTATCTTGGGTGGTGCTTTCTTTCTTTCATTGGTGTTAGTTGGGATTTTGTGCTTCCGGAATAAGCAAGAATATGCGGTTTTAATACACAGCTCTTCAACAACCAAGAGAGATAATAATCCGTTTTCAATTTGGTCGTTCGACGGCAAGATTGTCTATAAAGATATAATTGAAGCTACCAACAACTTCGACAGCCATTGCTGCATCGGAGAGGGAGCGCTCGGAAAAGTTTACAAGGCGGTTATCAAAGGAGGAGGCCAAGTGTTTGCTGTGAAAAAGATGAAATGTGAGTCAGACAGCTTAGACATTCAGAGTATAAAATCCTTCAAGAGTGAGGTGGAAGCCATGAGAGAAACTCGCCACCGGAACATTGTGAAGCTCTATGGATTCTGCTATAGAGGGACACACACGTTCTTGATTTATGAGTATATGGAGAGAGGGAACTTAGCTGATATGCTTGGAAATGACAAGAATGCATTGGAATTGGATTGGCCTAAGAGAGTTGAGATTGTCAAAGGCGTGGCACATGCTTTGTCTTATATGCATCATGATCACAATCCACCATTGATTCACAGAGATATATCAAGCAAGAATGTTTTGCTGTCCTCCAATCTTGAAGCTCGTGTCTCTGATTTCGGCACTGCTTGGTTCTTGAAGCCAGATTCATCGATTTGGACATCCTTTGCAGGCACATATGGTTATGCTGCTCCAGGTGCGTAACTTAATTGGAACCTATTTAGTACTATATATTATGGTCGTTCAGAATATGCAAGTTCTTGAAAGAGTTTTGTGTTTCACGTAACTAATTATGTGAATGGATCTGTCTAACTTCGTGCTATGTTTCAATATTTTTCAACTGGGACTAGCTTAGATAAGTAAAAGATTTGTACAGGTTGTATTACCCAAAATATTAAGTAGGATATTCACATTCACATATATAGTAACAGTGTAGATAGCATTGATAGTGAGTTAAATATTATATTGTTCATGAAATTTGGGTTTATGATTAAATTAGCTTTCGAAATTTAAACTGCAACAAATTGATCCTCTATTTTTATGGCTGCGATTTACGTTGGTCTTTTTAAGGTTGTACGTAAAAAAATCCGATGCGGCCATTAATTGTCCACGTTGGACTTTAATAAAACAACGCCGTAATCTGTTCGTGTCAGCACAATACCAAAATGACGTCGTTTGACGGAAAAGAAAGTTAAAATTTATCTCACACAATACATTGAAAGATAAATTTTAATTTCTTTCATTCTCAAATGACATAATTTTGATATAGTGTTGGCGCAAATAGATCATGATATTGTTTTGTTTGAGTTCAGTGTGAACAATTAACGGATATATCAACAATTTTTTCATGAACAACTTTAAAAGGGTCAACGTGAGTCACAACCGTAAAAAACTGGAGGACTAATTTGATATCATTTGAATTTCGAGGGCTAATTTGATCATAGCCTCAAATTTTAGAAGCCAATTTGATATTTAACTCTATACATAGTAAATGCATTTTGATTAAAAATATTTTTTATTTAAATAAAAAAGTGGGACCCGTTTATCTTTTCAGTCATTTTCACTCGCTATGTATGTGAGTCTTAGCCAATATTAATATCAAGGATAATATTATATGTACCATTATACATCTCTATATATCTCATTTATAATAAGAAAAATGTATATATTAGTATAAAAAAATTTATAAAAC
Source organism: Stylosanthes scabra (assembly GCA_036250425.1). Classification (NCBI taxonomy): domain Eukaryota; kingdom Viridiplantae; phylum Streptophyta; class Magnoliopsida; order Fabales; family Fabaceae; genus Stylosanthes; species Stylosanthes scabra. Next base: position 4,137 of record JASCZI010121006.1, on the reverse strand, counting down.
ACATAAATACAACATATCATATAATAGAAGCAATTACGTATATATAGCACAAAAATAATATATTTTAATACAGAAATCAAAATAAAAAAAAGACAAAAAATATATGAAGGTGTATATATAATGGCTTATATACATTGATTTTAATACATATTAAAATACTAAATAATGATTAAAAATGTATAAAATAATAAATATATTTATATATAAGTATATAATAAAAATTTTATATGTACGCTAAAAATCCCTTATTAAATCTGACATCTTATATATATATATATATGAAAACGTTTTAAATATACTCGGGAACATCGATGTTCTTGTATTTTTAGTCGTTGATATTAATTATATATATTTTATAATTAAAATTAATTAAAATCAATGGTTAAAAATATAGGAACACCTGATTTCCGGATATACCGGAAACGCTACCTATATATATATACATGTCTTATTCGACACTTTAATCTCTTTTTCATATTTTATCGTTTACTTTGTACCAATAATTAATTTGATAACTTGTTGTTATGTACAGGTAATGATTATACATTTATACATATTTTATACAATTACATGAACTAGTTACCGTCTAAATTTGTATGTTTATTAGTTGTTTACACTTGATTAATTTTCACTTTTTTACTGGGTATCACAGAACTCGCTTACTCGATGGTAGTGACTGAGAAATCGGATGTGTTCAGCTTTGGTGTTTTGGCCTTAGAAATAATTTCAGGAAAGCACCCTGCTGATCTTGTTCTTCACATACAAGCTTCTAGTGATTCAAATATGATAAAGTTGAATGAGATTTTAGACCCACGCCTCTCACATCCAACAAATGAGCATATTCTAAAAGCGTTGGCCTTGATTGTAAATATAAGTGTTTCATGTTTGCAGACAAGCCCTCAAATTCGACCAACCATGCGAAATATAGTTCGCCTGCTTGAGGTGGAAGCTGCAGACAAATATTGATTGAACTATCTTTGTATTTTTTTTCTCTTAATTTGGGTTTGCAATAATGAGTTTGTTGAAGTAAACGATTTGATGTGTGTCTATATATATATACACTTGACACGTATGAATTCTTAGTTATCCACCATTTTATCATTAAGCTAAATACCTTAAGTAGTTTAATTAACTATATTCTTGTTGTAGAATCATGCATGTATCGGCTTGGGAACTACAGGTTATTTTTTTTTTCCACGGTATCCCCAACTCCGATAGGTTAAGGACTAATCCACCACGGATCTGAGATCTATTTAAGGGTTTGTCGCTAGCCAATAGACTACTGCATGCACAAGACGGGTTTCGAACCTCTGACATTTACTTAAATGAACTAGTAAAGCTTACGAGTTACCACTATAGACCAACTCAAGTTGGATATATTGCTTTCAATGAATTCGATAATGTTTGAGATTTGGACATTTGGTTACAGAGTCCTACCAGGTAACCAACAAATTTGGAAACAACATCAGGCAATAAAAATTTGGACTTCAAAGTAGTGGTTTAGAATGTGATTTGATTTAGATGTTTGATGTTCTATAAATAGTAATTTTAGATATTTTATATGTAGTTGTTAAAAAAGAATTTTAAAATAATTTATAGTTTCGGATGTGCATTTCATATAGGTTTCGGATGTTTTATATATAGTAATTCAGGATGTACATTTGTGTCTTTCGTTTACGTTTAATTTTTTTAAAGTGTAATTTTTATTGGCTAATATATTTGTTAGAAAAATATTGACTACTTATAATTTTCTTTTATCAATAATGCTAGGTAATCAATAAAAATTAAGTCAATATCAATTAATAATTTAAATTAAATGTTCTATTTCTCTAGGTTTCGGATATTCTGTTTTTAAATTTCAGATATTTTGTTGTTAAAAAATATAAAGTTAGCTAATTATTAGTTTTAAGTTTCGGATGTTTTATGACTTTCATTATAGATATTCTATAAACAATGGTTCAAATGTCCGATTTATTATTGACTAATTTATTAATTAAAAAATATTAGTCACTTATATCTTTTCTATCCCAATATATATCACACAGAGCAGAGAAGAGGAAAATATTTTCTTGAAGAAGATGTTTGTTATTAGAGTGCTGTTAGCGGTGCTCAATTCAGTATAAGCCAGCCAGCTGCACACATGTATGCCAACACTTAAAACCTGGTCAACATTAATAACAAGCTAAGTATTAATTAATTCAGTGTCCTTTCCCCCTTCAAATCAAGAGTTAAAATTCAAAATGACCTCCAAAATTTGAGTCGTAACTCAATTTGGTCCTCAAAATTTATAGTTACTTAATTTTAACTTCGAAATTTTGAATCGTAACTCACATTGGCTTCTGACCCAATTTCCGTTAATGAAAAAATGACGTGTCACGTTTTCTTCTACGGTGGCACATGATGAAGCATGTGACTGTTATCTGATGTAGCAAATTTGATAAATCACTGAATTCGACCCTCTATTTTTAGTTAACCCTAACAATCAAAGGAATGATTTCATGCTTGTCTTGTAAGGGTGATGTTGGCCTGGGAAGCAGCTGCGCAGGCGTTCAAATGGGAGCTTTGAATGGAGCCCTAATCGTTCAAGACCTGGAAAGATTCCACATTGGTGTGGTTGTGGTATGCGACCCGTTCTTTGTTGGTTTGGAACGGATGCCAACCCAGAAATTTGGCGTGCATAGTAGGATTTTTGCATAAACTTCACATACATAGTATATAATAGAAGGACATCTGAACTCAAGTGATGAAAATCAAGATGATTAATATAATATATGTCTTGAAGATTATTATAATCTAAAACCATTAGAAACTAGAATCAATACATAGGATTTTTACTTGAACATTTTTATTTATTTTTTATTTTAATTATTTTAAATAAAAAAACTGTTACACATTCTAGATTTCTTTTTTTAAAAAAAGACAAATCTTATTGAAATTAGACGTCTAAAAAAATTTTTGGTCATTAATTGACAAAAAATATTATCCTAATATATATTACAGAGAGTAGAGAAGAGGAAAATCATTATTAAATTAGATGGATAACCTCCAATACAGTAACACGCATTTACTGACACACCATTTTTCCTCATTCATTGTGTGACACGTGTGCATGGAAGAAAAAATTAAAAAACTACAATTGAGCGCGGTTCTGGAAATAACTTTCAATTTCAAAATCTTTATTCGAAATTGGCCGGGAAAATTTGCCTACCACACATAAATTAAAAAGTTTTGAACTTCGGATTTTAAGAGAGAGAAAGAGCGAGCGAGACAGTGGAGAAGTCTTGCTCTAGAGTCGCCATTCTGATGGCGTGGTAGTTGTTGCGCCGATAATCCTCCGTGGCCTCATTATTCAACGTGAAATAGAAGGTGTTGGTGACTCTCTTCTTCTGTTTCCTTGTCCCCCCATTTCCCTCCTTTGATTTCCTTCTTTGTCTATAACGAGGAAGCTACTGTGAAAGCACCAAAGGAAGTGGCAACGACAGCAGCCAAGTTTCAACAAACGCGGTGATGTTCAGATCTAACATGGTAGAAAGTGAGGACTGGATACAAAAATCCAGAGCCTTCGTACACCAAGGTTTGAGAAGTTCTTCATCGCTTAAGGTCTATGAACGTGCTCATATATCTCCTCAATTTCTTGCTTTTTTGAGTGCTGAAATAAAATATTTTATTTAATTGTTGATTTATCTTTCAAGGAGGTTGAAGATAATCAATTTCACTTCTAACTCAGAATATTGTCCACTAAACTTGGAGGATTTGGGGTGAAGCACTGCAAAGCAAGAACTTCTCTTGGATATAGCCAAGAGAAACTAAATTTTGCTTCCTGCTATGGGTTACGAAACCTGTTAGAGTTGATGAGTGGAAACAATGGATGGTTGTAGAACCCCTTCTTCTTCCACAATTTCTTCTTTGTGTCTATCTAATCCTTTACCGTATTTGGTTGAAATTATAAGTGTTTTATTGGTTCAATTAGAAATGTGTTTTATGATCCTTAACCTTTTTCGCAACAATTCATTTCTCACTCTGTTCTAGGGTTTAATTTTAAATGCTGATTCTCTCTCTCATGTTTTTCAGTTATGAGGCAAGAGTAATTGGTGGTAATGGTGGTGGAGGCGAGAAAAGACGAAATTTCCAGGTTAG
>JASCZI010121005.1:64341-79287 GCA_036250425.1 Stylosanthes scabra | reverse complement strand
ACTAGTGAATAATCATGTTTTCTATCTTTTGCTAGAAAGTGCTCATAAATGATTACATGTTAAATTAGCCTTCAATATGCATATAAATTGCTAAATCTTCTCCCCCATGGTGCAATGATATGTTTACTAGTATATTTCAGATTTATAGGGGTTGAGAAAAGCATGAGAAAGGCTTAGAAGAACATTGGAAGCAAGAATGGTTTAGAGAAAGCATGCAAAAGCAGAGATTTCACAAAGAAGGAAGAATGCATAGCATGGAAAAGGAGCTATAGTCATCGGATTGAAGCAAACATAGACTCTTTGGAAAGATAAATTCGATATCTACAACTTTCATGTTGAAGAATTTGTTCGGTTCTAAGCGATTATATGACGAATTCGCGTCCAAAGATCGGTGCTCAGAATTTCCCTGATGCTGTCAACCCTGACCTCTTGTCACTAATTTAATCATAACTTGAGCTAAAGAGGTCCAAATGACTTGGTTCTAAAACCTTTGGGAAGCTAACATCCAGAGCTTCAAAATGGAATACATATGTATATATAAAAACCAGAAGAAATGCACACGATTGGAGCCAACATTAGCGGTTTTTGGGCACCAAGTTAACCTAACTTGGGCATCAAGCTTACTTTACTTGGGCACCAAGTTTTCTTGGGAATCAAGCAAAATGAGGGTCAAAGAGGGAATTTAAAGCCAAGATTGAAGCCTATAAATAGGATGAGGCTACCACAACTCATTACCACCCTTTAGAGACCCCTTTTGGGGCTCATTAGCTTAGGATAGTTTCTAGAATAGTTTTTAGAGAGTTTTTGGAAAGAATTCAATTTCTCTCATTTTCTCTCAGTTTCTTCTTCTTTGTTCTTCATCTCTAGGAACCCCATCACCATCCAAACTCTTCTTTTACTACTTGTTCTGTGTTTGATTTGTGGATATTTGCTCTCTTTAATTCAAGTATTTCTAGTTCTTCATCTTATTTCTCATCTTTATAGCTTTCTTAGTTGTTAAGTTTATGTTCTTGCTTTATTTTATTTTATGATCTATTGCTTCTAGTAGTTGTAGTTGTTGATTATCTTGCTCTTCTACTCTATTGATCATCTTGCTTATTTAATTTCATAGCTATAATCATGCCTTTACTTCATGCCCACCAAGTGTTTGATAAAATGCTTGGTTTAGTTTTAGAATAGTGTTCTTGTGCTTTGGTCATGGGTTGAGGTATGGATGATCTTAGCCACTAATCCCTAAGGATAAGAATGGGTTAAGGCCTGGAATTAAAACTGTTCTGATGACGCTATGCCAATGGCAATAACGGGAGAACCTTAAATGAAATAGACTCAATTAGGTGCAAAAATCACCATGGTGAGTTCTTCCCAGTGACGCGGGATTTACTCGAGTTCTGTTGAGACCTTGGTTCTACGTTATTATGTCTGCATAGGACATTCGGAACGGGGTTAGTTCCCCCCATTCGACCGTTTGACAGAATGGGCTTTGTGCCTTACCTGACAACCATTCATAATTGGGATTAGTGGTGATCATAGGGACACATTATACCTCAATCCAAGACCAAGCACCCTTTTTATCAGTTTTCTCTCAATCTCTCTTTTGCTCTCTATTCACACACACACACAATTGCAACCCCCATATCTTTAACAACCAAAGTTGGCCCATGCGTTAACTCGTTGGGAGAACGACCCGAGTCCCGTACTCGGTATTTTTAAATTTGGTTGCAAGCTCTTGTAACACTCTTTGTTGACAAGAATGTTCTTAGCTCGCATACATAACCTATTTGGGTTCCCCTACAACGATTCCTTCTTGTTTTCAAAAGAAAGGAAACTCCGAATTAAACTTGTTTGTGACGCCTAGAACGGCTCTATCAAATTTCTCTAAAACACAAACACAACTCAAAGAACATCAAGTTTGTTTGATTGATCAATTAATAACCTTAATTCACAAAGAATAACATAATAATGAAGAGAAATTGAGACTAAAAACAACCTTAGATGCATACGCATCAGCCTCCAAGCTTTTTTTCATGATCTCTTCGTTCCTCGCGCCCTCTTTAGCCACTTCCGGCTCCGATCTTAGCCTATTAAACCCTGAAACATTTGCACAAACAAATTAAGGCATCGAGCGGAACGGGAAACATTTGAATACATAGTAGAAATTTGGCTAAAATAGCAGATGTTCGCATTTTAAGTCATAAGGAACGATGATTCACAAACTCGCTTGTTTCGCAAGTATTTAAGTGGTCAGAGGCCGATAAATTGCTGATTTATAGTACAGAAATAGCCATTAACAATGGGTTTATCAACCTCCCCACACTTAAAATTTGGCATGTCCTCATGCCCAATTAAATCGGTTTAAAGGGAAGATTGCACAAATGTCGTGCTGAGAATATAACTGCGATAATCAGAATGAGTCAAAACTGTGCAAGAAAATAGGCAAGAGCATTCTAGTGAATGCTAACCCCACAAATCAGATAAGCTCATAAGATGATAATTGACTTACACTGCATGAAAGGTCACAAATCATAGAGTCGAGAATCAAGAACCCTTCCCAGTTGTGTATTCACTCTATTCGCTCTAAGTGTTTCGGGCTAAAAAGGCTTTCGGTTCCTCTTCAATCTTGCTTTTCATAAATTTCCCTTCATCTAGCCAATCAACATGAAGGTATATATCTGTATAACCTCAAAAGGTCTTTCGAGGGTTGTGATGAGGCCAAGGTGAAGGTTTGAAAGTTTTGTTTGGATAGGTAAGCTAAAGACTTGAATGCTTTGATTAATTTAGGATGCACCTATCCTTATGTTCTTCACTCTTTTTTCCCATATGCCCATTGACTCATAATTTCTACATGATATGCATTTTTCTTCTTTTTCTTTTGAATGACACATGCACTTAGCTTATTTTGGTAGCTTTGCTACTTGGAGTGACAAAATGTTCTTTTATATACAACTCATTTTCTTTTCTTTTTGTGTTTGTTACTCCTTTCTTTATTTTGCTAATTTGTGCAAATGCCTAGCTTCACTTTATATGCATACATGTATCCCAAATGTTCTTAGAAAATTTCCAAAAAAATCCCCCCTTCTTATCCTCTAAAAATGATTTCTTTCTTCATTCCCTTCCTTTTCTTCTCTCAAAAGCGACCCACCACTAAATCCTAGATTAATCAAAGATCAAGTAGGGTGCAATCATGGTTTTTCACTTTTGAGGCTTGTAATGTGCTAAATTAGAACAAAAGGGTTTCAAGGCTCAAAGTTGGTTCCAAGGGATAATTAAAAGAGTTAGGCCATTTGGGTAGTGAGCTATGCAGAAAGAAGGCCTTAATCATATGATCATACAGATATATACATTAATGGACATAAAGAATTAGACAAGTAATAAATTGCAATCATAAAAGAGGAAATAATACACAAGAAGGAAATTAGAACTACAAAGTTAGGTTCAAAACTCTCTTGGTTTGTGTGTTCTTTTCTCTAATTTATGATTGGACAATTTTCATGTAAATGTAAAATCAATTCAAAGAATTTTCAGAAAAATTTTAAGTGGGGTCCCCTAAAAGAGAAAGCAACAGTTTTAGAAATCTAATATTACGAGTTATATTCACAGCACAGTCAGATAAGTTCACACACACAAAAGGAAAGTAGAAATATCTACAAAATATCCTATATATAGACATATTAAATAGAAAGGTCTTAGATAAGGATTGAAAATTGGACCCTTTTTATTTTTGTGTTGCTGCTTTTGACGATGTCCTCCCCACACTTTAAAATTGCACGGTCCTCTGTGCTATTGGTGAGCGATCATGAGCCTAGATGTTGGCTGGAGAAGGTCCTGTACAGCTCTCATCGGAGCTGTTGGCTAGAGCAAGCTCGAAGTAGTTTTCAAATTAAATCTCATCCCTTGGTTCTTCTCCTTGGTTTTCCTCCTCAAGATCTTCCTCAGGATCTTCCCCCGGGTCCTCTTCAGGATCTTCTTCGGGTTCTTCTTCCATTTCAACCAGATTTTTGATGGTATCTTCTGGTTTGAGCTCCGACTCGGAATCACTGCTGACTTCAATGGGGTCGTTATCTGCTGGTGCAACATTGAAGGGGCCACCCATGTCAGCAAGCTTCATCGAGTAGTATTTCACAGATATCCGTGCAGTTCTTCTTGTTGTAGGTGGTACGGGAACTGCAGGTACGACTGGGGCCTCTGGAGTAAGATTTGTGGCTACTTGGGCTCTTAGAGCTGCGAGCCTAGGAGAGGCTCGTGTCGGATGTCCATAGGCTTTGGCCTTTCCCTTGGCCGAGGGGGAAGGTCCATTGCGATCCATCTGAAAGATCAGAAATACCAGACACAGGAGTAAATGAGAATATTATGGCTTTTTTTTAACTAATAACTATACAAACTTGACAATATGCCAATTTAACAGGTTGCATTTTTAATATAAAGGAGAAAATAATAATCAAGTTAAATTGCACATAAATAGCATGTTTGTTTGGTAAAAAGAATTTAAAATCCATAAAAGCATTCAATGATGCATGAAGATATAAGATTAGTATGGCAATTACATGATGATCAGACATGCAACACACATACAAGAATTAAATAGAACAGAATGACATCATGTTAATTATGCTACTCAAATATCTAGCAATGTGCATCACAACTAGCATAAATGCTTCAATCTCAAGGAATTAACATAATCAAACAGCACAGAAACAGGCATATCAGCAGTAAAAAGGTCTCTATCCTATATCCTAACCATTACTACCTACTTCTATACTAACTAACTACATACTACTGCTAATAATAAAAAGCCATAAAAAGAAATAAAAGAGAGAAAAGGAAAGAGCTTACTTGAAGTGTTGAGTAAGAGGGAGAGAGCTTGAGAAAAGAGAGATTTTTGGAAAGAAAAGAGAGGAAAGAGAAGACAAAAGAGAGGTGTGAGGTTTGAGTGGTGGAAGGGGCTATTTATAAGCCCCTTGTGCGTGCCTTTGCGACGCTGGTGCGTACGCACAGCACTGGTGCGTACGTACAAGGGCGTCATTTCAGTTTTTCATCTGCGATGGTGAGTGGGTACGCACCAAGGTCTTGAATGCATACGCACACCCCCTTTTTATTTTTTATTTTACTATTAACACGGGATCATAATCTTATCTAATCATGCTTAAGCAGTTAAAGTTCAATTAATCAAGCAAATATGCATAATTTAAACAAGATTAGGGATTAGAAATCGTTACCACGGTGGGTTGTCTTCCACCTAGCACTTTTGTTTAAGTCCTTAAGTTTGACGTGACTTGCCGACGTTACTTCCACTTTGAGTTATCCTCGACCAAGTGGTCTCCGATGTCGCCATCCTTGATGATCGCACTCTTGCTCTTTTTTAGCTTTCCGAGCAAATCCTTGAAATCAGTACAATTTAATTCTGCCTTTCTTTCTTCTCTTTCTTTTTCTGGCTTCTTCTTCACTGCCTTGGTATCTTCTTTCTTTTGCTTTCTCCTTCTAGTTGGGATGGGGTTCTTTTTGTCCATCTTTAGCTTAGGAGGGACTGCCCTTTTTGCAGTTTTTTCCGGCTCGGTTGTTACCACTGGTTCCTCCTCGCTTTCTTCTTGAGATATGGGTGGTCGTGTTGCCTGAAATATTTCTATGACATTTCCCACTTCAAGAGAGAAAGTTTCATCATAGAAATTGAGCTTAAAACCAGCGGTCTTCGGAAATGGTCTTCCCAAAAGCACTTGGGGGGTTGGTCCCGTTGTTACTTCTGGGGGTTCTGATGACATGGAAATCAGTAGGGATAGACAACCGTCCTACTTTAACGATGACATCCTCAGATATACCCACCATGGATACCGTACTTGTATCGGCCAGATAAAAAGTGTCAGTGGTTTTTTTCAATGATCCCAAATCCAGAACCTTGTATAATTCCAACGGTATTACACTGGCACAGGCTCCAGGGTCACACAGACAATCCGGGACATATATCTTTCCAACCTTGCAAGTTACAAAACAGGGTCCAGGATCAGCACACTTCTCAGGAAGGTCTTCTGGATTTTCTTCATTTCCTCCGCCAACGGTGGCAATGAAAAATTCCTCTTCCTTATCTGGGCTGCCTACTTCTTCAGTGGCCTCTTTGATAATCTCAGTCATTTCCTCATCTTCATCTTCTTCAGTCACCTCTTCTTCTTCGTCATCTTCATACTCATTCTCACTGTCTGAGCCTATCTCTGCTAACTTGGCCAAAAGGTCATATAGCCATTCATCGTTCTCTTCTTCTTATTCTTCTTCCCCATTTTCCTCCTCTTCCTCGCTATCTTCTTCCTCTTCCTCGTCATTTGGATTTTGAACCATGTTAATTCCTTCCTTTAGATTTGGGAGAGGTTAAGATGGCAAGGGATTAGAACCAGAGGGTGGCTGACTGTTGACTGCCATTTGGCTGGCGAATTTGTACAATAGCTCAGTTAGGTCATTGAGGCGATCTTCTGTCCTCTTGTGTGCCTCCCTTAGCTCCCTACTTTCTTGTTGGTAGGTGCGCAGAGTTTCATCATAACTGGATAGTGGAGGGTTCATGGGAGGATTGGGCCGAAGATGCGGTGGTTGATATCTTTGGTTCTGTTTATTCTTAGGCTGACTGTAAGTGTGTTGCTGTCGGTTCTGATTTTGTTGTTAAGAAGGGTTCTAACGAGTGGGCTGATTATCTCGCCACCCTTGAGTATAGTACTGCTTGTTGTAGGGTCGTATCGTGGTTCCCTCAAAGAAGTTATGAGTTGAAGCCACTGTATTGTCCTCTTGCAACTGGGGACATTCGTCAGTGTGATGTGAATTGCAAGCGCAAATCCCACAATGCTTAACTGGAGTTTGTTGAGGAGCATCAGGTTGACGCTTTAAGATTCTTGGAATTGGTTGTTGTCCTTCTTTGATCTCCTTCAACATAGATGCAATGTCGACCAAGGATTTAGCAAGAATATCTGGAATTGTTTGCAGATGCCAGGTTTTGGGTTTGAGAACGCAAATTGCTCTCAAACTCAAGTTGACGTCTAACTTGTCTTACACGTCGCAAGGTCCTGTCGATTTCAGGATCAAATAACAACAAGTCAGGGATCGAAATTCACCTTCGAATTCAACAAATAATCCGAAAATGGGAATAGAAAAAACAGGCTAAACCAAAAATTCAAAAGTCTATCATATTCACAAATAACCAAAAACAGTATAGCTCTAAACCAGTATCACGGGAGCCGTGCCAAATTTAGTTAAAAGGTGGTGTCACAGGATGCAAACAGTTAACAATACCGAGTATTAGACTCGGGTCGTTCTCCCTAGGAACTGAAAACTGAAGTTTGATTTTGGTTGGGAAAATGTTCGGGTTGCAGTTGAGTTATGAGAATAGAGAGCAGAGAAAACAAGATTGCAAGAATGATAAAAGAGTGCTCGGCCATGGATCGAAGTATTGTGCGTCCCTATTATCACTGCCGACCCTAGTTTGGATGGACTGTCACCTAAACGAAGCAAACCACTACTGTCAAATGGTCGAGTGGTAGAGTTAGCCCCTATCTGAAGGTCCTGGGCGGGTATACACAATAACGTAAGCCCTTGGTATTCGATGAACTCGAATAACCCATCAAATCCACGTCGTTAAGGACTTCCCGCTATTGGTAGGGATGTAGAGTTAACAGCATCAGAACTAACCTCGTTCCTCCCATCCGTTGCCTTTAGGGATCAATAGCTAAGGTCATCCGCACACTTCAACCCATGGCCAAGACACAAGGTCACTACTCACTAATAACAGAAATCATAATGGCAGAAATAAAACGGGCAGCATACCAGCAGAACATAATGACAAAATAGCAGAAAATAAATGGAGAAAATAACGATACTTAATATTAAGATAAATGAAATGGACAGAGTAACAGTATAACAGTTAAAACAGAAAAGCAGTAAAATGTTTGGCCAGTTTGGCTTACAAAAGGGAATCCTAAGAAACTAAAAAATAATCTAAGAGAAAATGGTGTATGAAGGGCTCTCCCAAAATGGTGTGGTCTTCCTCTATTTATAGGCTCAATTTCTGCCTCTGATGCGTACGCATAGGGTGCTTTAGGTGCGTACGCATAGGGTCCGGTTCCAGCTTAGGCGTGACGCCCAAGTCTTGGCAATACGTATACATGTCACCATGGGTGCGTACACATAGGCATCTGAATTGGCCTCCAAGCTTTTCTTCGTGATCTCCTCATTCCTCGCACCCTCTTTAGCCACTTCCGCTCCGATCTTAGCCTATTAAACTCTGAAACACTTGCACAAACAAATCAAGGCTTCGAGCGGAATGGGAAATAGTTGAATACATAGCAGAAATTTGGCTAAAATAACAGATGTTTGTATTTTAAGTCATAAGGAACGATTATTCACAAACTCGCTTGTTTTGCAAGTATTTAAGTGGTCATAGGCCGATAAATTGTCGATTTATAGTACAGAAATAGCCATCAAAAATGGGTTTATCAGGGAGCGACCCCTCAAACCACAACAGAATCACAACAATTCAAACCGGTTTTCAGAACCATTAGCTGGAAATGAATCTCAAATGGTGGACGAAACTCAAATAGTGGACGACCCAATCGAACCACACATGACTTAGTTAAACCGATCAGTCTAACTAAACCAAGTCCAGCCTAAACTGGATTAGATCTAATTGAACCAATCTGTTTCAAGAAAATAAGTCCGGTTTGACACCAAACTTGTCCCAAGAAAAGAACTCGGTTTGATCAGACCTGTTCCATATCTAGCCAAACCAAGCGAAACTAGTCCAACCGTCAGAAAACCGATTTTTGTATCACTTTGGACTTTTCTCTTAATTATTACCATTCTCATTTTAACTTAGTAAGTTTTAATATTTTTTTTTTAAAAAAAAAGATTCCAGCATGTAAAATACATTTTTTAACAAATTATTATATAGAAAAAATTACTATTTTGTCTTTACTTGTAAATAAATTTTCAAATAAAGACTTTTTAACTTTATTTATAATTATACTAGTACATTTCGGTCCTTGAAGTTTATTTATTTTTAAATTTTTTATTTTTGCAAGTAATATTCTAGAATCTAATATATTTAATTAAATTTCCAGATTTGCCCCTTTTTACCCAAATTTTTAAATACCAAAAATACCCCTAAGTCCTTATTATTCTATCTTAAGTTTGAAAACATAACCTTTTAAGATAACATAAATTAGTTTAACATACATAACTCTGAAAAATATATTTCCTAGTTGTTTATAAAATAATTATAATAAAATTACTATTTTACCCTTTATATTATAAAATTAGATCATTAATCCATTTAAATCCATTTTAAGCCAAATTTCAAAACACCAAATTTTTACAAGATTAGTCCCAAGTATGATAAACCCTACGACCATCAACAAGCAACAAGTTATAATAATCATCAAATTAGTCCTTGAAATTTAAATGGTATCAAATTGACCCCTCACTTTTACGATTGTGACTCATATTTGCCCTTGTGTGGATCTTTATTAAAAAAATGTAGATGTGGTCGTTAATTCGCAACACTGGGCTCTAATAAAATGACGTCGTAATGTGTTCGCACCAAAACATCACCAAAATTGAATGTTTGAGGCACTTTGTTTACAAACATTTGATCTCATATGACACATTAAAAGAGAGATTTTAACTTTTTTTACCTTCAAACGACGTCATTTTGGTGTTGTTTTGGCCTGAACTCATCAAGACATTGTTTTATTAGAGTCCAACGTGGACAATTAACGGTCACATTTGCATTTTTTTACGAAGAATCACAAAAAGGCCAACGTGAGTCACAACTGTAAAAATGAGCGGTCAATTTGATGCCATTTGAATTTCAGGAGCCAATTTGATTATAGCCCCAAATTTGAAGGGCCAATTTGATATTTAACTCGAGAAAACATCCTACGAAAAGTTAAAAGTTTTAAGTATCTTGGGTGCATTATACAGAATAATGGAGAAATTGAAGATATAAATCATAGGATCCAAGCAGGTTGGTCAAAATGGCGACGTGTGTCCTGTTTTATATGTGACAAAAAAAGTGCCCTTAAAACTTAAAGGTAAATTTTATCTATGCTTTATGATACAGAGAGTTTGGACAGCCAAAGGGGAGCACAAGCATAAATTAAGTGTGACAGAGATGAAGATGTTGATATGGATGAGTGGTCATATGCGATTGGATAGAATAAGGAATGAAAATATAAGAGAGAAAGTTGGAGTATCACCTATTGTTGAAAAGATGGTAGAATTGCGTCTCAGCCTCTCAGGTGTTTGGATATGTAGGAAGAAGACCAATATAGCACCCAGTTAAGAGGGTGGATGAGATAAAAGACGGACAAGGGTTGAAAAGTCGAAGAAGACCTAAGAAGACCTAAGAAGACCATCCATGAGCTGGTCAGATGAGATCTACATGCAGTCGACCCCACTTAGTGAGCAAGACTTTGTTGTTGTTGTATTTAATTTTAATTTTAATTTAATACTATTTTTTAAATTAACTATATTTTTAAGTGTAAATAATTATTTAAAAAACACCAAATTTTATTGAATATTTATAAATTTAAAAAATATTATTAATCATATGGAAGAGAGAAGAAGAAAAAAGAATTGCAGGAATGGTAAAAGAAGAAGTTGCAGGGAATAAGAGAGTAGGAGGAAAGAAGAAGAAGAAATTGCTTTTTAATAATTCTTTGTAATAAATTATTGTTCCTCAATACTTATTCTTTTTCTATTTATAATTAAAATTATATTTTAAATTAAATATCTGAAAAATATAATAGTTACAACAAGTTATATGATATCTAATAAAAATAAAATTAATCTATTTATACCATTTTACACCTTTATACATCTCTTGTTTTTTTTTTTTTATTTTGATTTTTTTGTTAATGTATATTATCTACGTGATATGCATAACTATTTTTACATTATCGTATGTTGTATTCATGTGCTTTGTGAATTTTTCTGTATTAATATTTATATTTTCTGTGTTGTAAATGAGATGTATGGAGATGTACAATAATACATGTAGCATATGCTAGGGAACCAACATTAGAGAACCTATAAGGAGCCCATGAGTGTAATTATGAAAATAGTGGATGGTAAAAGAGGAGAAAGAAAAGAAGAAAAAAATCTATTGGCCACTTAATGGCTAACAAAGCTCCTAAACTTTTTCTATCTGTAAAATATTATTTCTTATAAAAAAGAAAATAAAAATTTCATATAATTATTAAGTTATGACCGATTTTTCGGGTCAACTAGTGACCAAACAATACCTATAATTCAATGACCAGTAGATTGAGTCACCAAAAAAATATGACCAGTAGATTGGAAGGGCCGAAGCCCAACAAGAAATAGTGAAAAATAAAAGAACAGGTCACACTTCCAACCAAAAAAATAAAGAACAGGTTACACCTCACATTTCACTCCCTTCTGCCTTCGTACTTCTTCATCGGCAGCCCCTTCCCCCTTATTCTCTCTCAGACTCCACTCACTCACCGGAGAGCTTGACAGGCGCGACAGAGAAACGGCCATCAACTCCATGGAAGTTGTGGTGGCTTCCTCCTCCGTCGATGCCGGAATAGGTTGCTGGGACCTGCATACGGGGGCAGAGCAGCTCCGCCACAAGTCATGCTGGTCCCCCCCTCACGGCCTCGTCTCTGTTGGTGGTCGTTTCCTCGCCTCTTCTCATCTCTCTCCACAATCCTCCGGCGGCTGTATTTTCTTCTGGTCCTGGTCGAAGGTCTTCTTTTCCCTTCTTTTCTTATTCTTATTAACAAAACAACTACGTGTTAGGGCCTACGCTTTTCTTCTTCTCATAAAAGTTGCAAAACCCTAACTCTCTTTTTCTTCTTCTCATAAAAATTAGAAATGTATCTGCTATCTTGAATATGTAGCACGTTGAGAATAATACGGTGGAATAATTGGAAGAAATCCTAGTTTATTTTTTACGTTGAATGGTAATGTTTTTTCATTGAATGATGGTTGTGTACAGCCTCAAATTGGAGTTAGGAGCTTTCCAGCTGAAACTATAAAGCCCCTTTCTGCTAATCATCCAGGCACATACATAGCTGGTGGAGGTGTCTCTGGTGACATATACCTTTGGGAGGTGAATCTTTTTTTTTTTTTTTTTGAGCAATTTTGCATGGATTAAAACAGAGTTTAATTTTTTTATGCATTCACAACATTTTAGGGTTTAGCGTAAAACCCTAAAACATTTTACCGTAATATCCATTAGTTTAGATGAATATTCAAGCCATGAATGTAAAAGAGTAGTTATTTTTTAAATTCATAAAGATATAACTTAATTAATTGTCCATACAGATGACATACTTGCTCCTATTTTTGCTGGCATTAGGTTGTGGTGAATTATGAATGGAAAGCTTTTTTGTTTTCTTTTTTTTTGAAGTGTATTTTACTGACCGTGTGATTTACTTCTAAGGTTGAAACTGGCAGATTGCTTAAGAAGTGGCATGCACACTATAGAGCTGTTACTTGCCTGGTATTTTCTGAAGACGACTCGCTCCTGATTTCTGGTTCGGAAGATGGTTCAGTAAGAGTTTGGTCCCTCTTCATGTATGTGACACCCATGTTGTCTCTTTTGTTTTTTCAGTTGGTAGTAACCATTATTGATATTTTCCCCCTTGATTCAAACGTTCAGGATATTTGATGATTTGAGAAGTCAGGAAGCATCTCAGCTCTATGAGCATAGCTTTACAGGCCACGCCCTACGTGTAACTGATGTTGTGATTGGTTATGGAGGTAGCAATGCAATTATAGTGTCGGCTTCAGAGGATCGGACCTGTAAGGTTAGGTTTACAGTTTTTGCATCGCAGTGTTGTGGAATCAAAATAATCAATCAATAAAAGGTTGACCATGGGGTTATATTTACCTTTTTTCCTTCTTGAACTAGAATTTCTACTCTGGGTAGAAGAAGTATTATTATATGCCATGATCATAAACTACTTACAAAAGTAACATATCTTTCAATATATGGGGAGAAGACAAGAAAGAAATAACTGACTGGGAAAAAAAAAAAAATTGTGATCCATAGAAATACCCTGGAAGTCCCCACCATTTGAGGAAATGTAATTCGGGCACATTCTTCTGTAAGAAAACTTTTTTTTGTCCTATTGACCATCAAATTTATGATCATCAATTTAGTTTGTTTAATCTCCACACAGTTTCTCTGTATTTAAGTAAATATAACTTGTTCTTATGCTACCTGTTGCATTATTACTTTTTCCTTTTTCTTTTTTTTTTAATTTGTTTCCTAATAACACGTGGCTTCTTGATTGTGATTTATTCTTTTTAGTTTTTCCATTTTAAATGATGGTGCAAAGTGACTTTGATTTACGAGTATAATGTTTGGCAGAAATATTCTTGGATTGTGATGCGGACAAACCAGTAGTAGGAGTAGGATAAGCCTTTATTCAATTTCCTTTTCTTTGTGTAATACGATTTGCTGATCTGGATTATAATGTATAATCTTGACTAGGTTTGGAGCTTGTCCACGGGAGCATTACTAAGAAATATAGTATTCCCTGCAATAATAGATGCCATTGTATTGGATCCAGCTGAGCATGTCTTTTATGCTGGCAGTAGAGATGGAAAAATATTTATTGCTGCACTTCACACCGAGAGCCTTGTTACTAGTAGTTATGGGATGCATATCATTGGTTCATTTTCTAACCACAGGTTATCTTTTCTACTATTCTTCATATCTTTAAAGCATATCTCTGTTAGTATCCTCTTTGCATAATCTTCATTTGGCCGTTTCTCAAATTTACATTAGTTATGGTAGTTACATTAGTTATGGTAGTGTTTCTTCTTTGTGCTTGGATTTTTTTTTCCTTGTATTTATTTTGTAAGACTTGGTTACCTAGTTAAGGTAATTCATGGAGACTGTCTTAGGTGAGCCATATTAGCTTATGTAGTATCTTGGGAACACCATAGTGGGGGTATCGGTTTGTTCTTTATGGTTTGTGGGTGAGTTGAACATGGAAGTATGGGGTTTCCGCACAATTTATGTCCCGGGTATGAATGCTGATGAATTCAAAGCGAACCTTTAGTCCCCCCAAGTGGTCAGAACAGATGATGAATCTGAGAAAATTTATGTTGAAATTGTTCACTTTTTTAATTTGACGCTGGTTGCAGTTAAATGTCCAAGGTGATGCCATTGTTGATTCATATGAGTATATTGGAATTTGATAATAGGATTATGTAATAAACAGGTAGCTGATTATAGTTTATTTGTCCAAAGATCTGTGAACATATGCTTTCTTTTTATGTTTGATAATCTGATAGGAGCAAGCCTAAGGTGCTGTAGAGTCAGTTTGAGTTAGTCTTGGAGTCAGTTTTGTGTTAGTTAATAACTGTTTTGGGTAGTCAGTTAGTTGCTTAGCTGGCATAGGGTAGTGGCTAGCTATAAATAAGGGTTTGTTGTGAGTTGTAGGGTCAGTTTTGCATTTGTGAATTCTGTTAGGTTTTGAGAGAATCTCTCTTTAGTTGGTTAGTACCAACAGTGTAGTTCTTCAAGAACTGTGGTTGTAGTTCTTGATTTGTGAATAAAGCTCCTACTTCCTCTTTTTCTATCACTGGTATCAGAAGTCCTTTGATCCTGTGGTTGATGGTGCAATCGAGACAAGAAGAATGGAAGCTCATTTTGACTCAATCGAAGCTAGAATTGAAGAGGTTTTCAGATCGGTGCAGGAATCGTTTCAAAGAATCGATTCCAGATTTGAGAATTTGGAAAATCGTGAATCAGGAAGATCTGTGCGAGGACCACATGATCGAGGCTCGCCTGTCACAGGAACTTCGAATCGGAATTCAGCAGAGCAATGGAGGAAGCTGGAGCTTCCACTATTCCGTGGGGATGACGCTGCGATCTGGATTGAACGCATGGAGCAATTCTTTCTTCTGTGTGCTGTTCCTGAAGAAGAGTGGATCGCTGTC
>JASCZI010121005.1:22447-33861 GCA_036250425.1 Stylosanthes scabra | reverse complement strand
ATGGTGGTTTCCCCCCCCCCCCCCCCCCCGGGCCCGCGTCCCCCTCTCTCCCCTCTAATATAATTGTTTCCATTGCAATGCTTCTTGTTTACATTCGACGAATTTTTGTAGCTGGTGGATCCAATAGAGAATAGGTATAAAGACGAAGAAAAAAGAAATCTAGCAGCAAGGGATTTGTTAAAATGCATTTCAGAGCATTGCACATTTGCAGATTCCCTTCCACCCCAATACAAGGAACTGGTAAAATAACAAATAGGCTAAAAAGTATTACCTTTCTTTCTCATAAGATTGGTTCCGAGTGATCTTTGTCTTGTTTCAGGTACTCAATGAGTGTAATAAAGCAGAGCAGTGGCTAAGAGAGAAGATTCAGCAACAAGAATCTTTGCCCAAGAACATTGACCCAATATTTTGGTCTATTGATATTCAGGGCAAGACAGAGGATCTAAAAATGTATGATGCTCTCCTATTGTGATAAATTTTTGTTTGCCATGAGTAATTGAGTCAATGGAATCCAAATAAAAGGAAAAGAATCGGTGGAAATTCTATCCATAGAATATAAAATTCACATATGATATAGGTATATTCGATTTAGAAGAATTTTCATGTGATCATTCAATTAGGTCTGAGATATTTATCTCTTGTGCAAAAAAAAAGCGGGGGTATTCTCTCATGACTATAATGTTATCCTAGATTTCATCTAACAATTTGTTGATGTCCTTTTTTGTTGGGTTTCAGAATGTGTCAACAGATATTGGAATCCAGGACTTCTCCGATCGAAGAAGACATTGACGAAGACAAGCCAGATGCTTCAAATCAGCCATGAATATATTGATGTGGGGATAATATATCTCATTGACTAAAATCAACCTTTCATTACTAATACCTTCTGACAAATATAGATATTTTTGCAGCTCTCCTTGCGTTTTTCTTTCTTTTCTCGCCCTCCAACCTTCCTGGGTTTTGAAAGAGGAAAGTTTAAGCATGAAATCATTTACAGTCATCAGTTCAATCATTTTGTTCTTCCAAGGATTCCTCTCTCTAGTGTTTTATATTTTGATATTGTTATCCAATCTTTTCTAGTGAGATATTTTTTGTGAATCAAGTAGATTTGGCTCCCTGGAAGAAAAATTGTGTTAAATATGTATATGTATTATCAATGATGCTTGTTTCTGCATTGTAATTGACGAAATTATTATTTGAAAGATAGAAATGATTGGTTAGCCGTAATCCTTTGGGAGTCTGCGAATACCTCGTTTGGCTTTTTGAAATTGAATTATCTATTATTTTGAGTCTTCATTCGTTTTTTTTTCTAAGTAAAATTTAATTATTTCAGATTATGAAATTTTTCTTTAGGTAATTGCTTCATGACCCCTTTTTAGTAGGTGGTGATGGATCCAGAAAATTTTAGTTGTCGGGTAAAAATATATATCTCAATATTTATACTATAGGAAGTGTTTCAAGGATTCCTTTAGGAATCTTATATATTTTCATCGTATGCTAGAATGGCTTGTAAAATAGCTTTAATTTAAGACTTATTTTCCTGCTTGATTCAGTAACATCTCTTTCAAGTCTTCCATTTTTTTTCATTACTTTTTCTTCTATCCATTTCAAGGCTCTAAATTTTGATCTTCCCTATTCTGGCAACCCTTCATACTTCCTTGGATTTTCCCAAGTTTTCATACCAAGAATGTCTTCGATACTTGATTTTCAAAAACAATATTAGATTTTTCTAAATTGATTTCCTGACACAGGACTTAGGTATATTGATTGATGAATCAATTGAAATATTTCCTCCACATCTGTTTTTACAAAAAGAATACAATCATCAGCGAATAAAAGATGTGTTAAGACATGGGTTGTTGGAGCAATTATCTCTAATTGCTTTTCCAATCAAAATAGTTAAAACTTTTGCAGCATATGGGGATAAAGAATCACTCTGTCTTAGAGCTTATTTGGACACTATTATTTAATTAAAAAAGATCTTTTCTTGATAAAAAAAAATCTTTTTATGTTTTTTTTATGTGTTTGGTAAATCTCTAATAGTAAAAGTAAAAGTATTAGTAAAATAAAAAAAATATCTTTTTTTCAGAAAATACAATTTACATCTTTTTTTAAAAGATTTTTTTTACTCGAAAAAAATATGTTTTTAACGTAATAAATAAAATAAAAAAATACTTCTATATTGTTGTACCAAACATAGAACTTGTTTGGACGTCATTATTTGACTAAAAAAATATCTTTTTTTTGATAAAAAATAAAAAAAATCTTTTTATATTTTTTTATGTGTTTGATAAATCTCTAATAGTAAAAGTAAAAGCACTAGTAAAATAAATAAAAAAAAAAACATCTTTTTTCAGAAGATACAATTTACATCTTTTTTTAAAATATCTATTTTATTCGAAAAAAAGATGTTTTTAACATAATAAATAAACAAAAAAGTACTTCTATATTATTGTATCCAAACATAATTGACAAATAAAAAGATATTATTACATGAGATATCCAAACATAAAATTACTTCTACTTTTGAAAAAGATCTTTTAAAAAAAAATAACTCCAAAAAAGATCTTTTACGAGAAGCTCGCCCAAACAAGCTAATTGACAAATAAAAAGATGTTATTACATGATATATCCAAACATAAAATTATTTCTACTTTTGGAAAAGATCTTTAAAAAAAAAATAGCTCCAAAAAAGATCTTTTACAAGAAACTCGCTCAAACAAACTTAAGTCTCTTCAGGAGAAAATCCTTTAGAAAACTTACATTAATTTTAATCTTACAAGACACTTTAATAACACATTGCATAATCATAAATGTCCCTTGTTCATTGAGTCTAAAAGCTTTCAAGGCAGCTTTAATAAAACTCCACTCTATTCTCTCATAAACTTTGTTCATATAAATATTTATTGCCAAATTTTCTAAATCTTTACTGCCTTTCCTATTTAAAGAGTTAAACATTTCTTGCACAATAATAATGTTATCCTTGTTGCTGCAATCTATTAATTCTTTCCTTTATTTCCTCAATTTCTTTGTCTGCTCTTTTAAAAATCATTTTGCTACATTTTAAAAGATGATAAATGTTTGCACTTCTCCATTTTGTTCTTCAGCACCTTTCATGGATTATCTTCTTCTGGTCCTTCCTCCTTCTCTTCCCACCCCTTCTTGATGACTTCTTCACACTCTTCATGATCAACCCAAGAATCTTCAAACTTGAACTCCTTTTATACATTAATCTGAACTTACTGTTGGTAGAGCTGACAGTACATCATTTTGATACATTAATCTCCACTCCCAATTTACAAAGGCGCTATTAATTCTTTCTTTTATGACAAATCCGCTATTGGGATTGCTGAACCAAGTGAATCTGGCTCCACGCAGCTGTAAATCCATGAGTGCATTTTCATCCACAAATTTTCTTAATGCTTGTATTTGATTATTTGGCTTTGGTTGTCAGTCCAATTTTTTCCTCCTGGTTCAAAATATCATTGAAGTCTCCCACTACTAATTTTGGAATTCGAGAACCTAAGCAAGCTTGCCTTAGTTCTTCCCATTGCATTTTTCTTCTTCCTGGGTTTGAATTTCCATATAAAAATAAGCACTCACAGCTCTCTCCCTCGTTACATGAAATAGCATATTTAATATAATTATCACACTAATTATACACATCTAACTTTATATTAGATTTCCAAAATAAACAAAGACCTCCGAACAAGCCCCGAGGTTCTAACAAAAATCTTGTCAAAGGTTAGCTTTTTTGTTTTTTCATTATTTCACTACTTTGCCAAGAGGCTCTAGCTTTTTTAGGAAAACTAAAATCGGTTTTTCTTTTTTACATATACTACTAAGTTTAGAAACTGTCACGGAGGCCGACATCCTGCGGCAGTTATAGCTTAAAATCTTCAGTTTTGGGGGTGGGGCATGATAAGGCTCGCCTCCTCGTCCTCGACCATAAAAGTCTGATCATTGGTCTTCGTCTTTTTTGTTGTAGTCTTCTTCAGTTTTCTCTTGCTCTGCAGTGCCTTCTATCATCATACTTTTCATCTCTTCCCATTTCCTCTTGAGTGTTAAATTTGATTTCACATTTTCTGCTAATTCCAGCTCCCATCCCTCTGCTTGATAATTTTTTTGATCTTCTACCTCTACTTCTGTCTTCTCTTCTGAATCTGCTACTAGTTCTACAAAATAAAACCCTTTGCCTTCCACGTAGTGCATGGTGATATTGTTTGTTTTATTGTTGTTCTTATCTTCTTTGCTTGCATCTCGATCTTTTCATATTGGCAGTATTTGCTCTTCCCTTTGTTCAACTATTTCCTTTTTTCTCGTGAATTCCTCCTCTGTTCTATTTATTTCTGTATCATTCTCTTTCACCATTACCGCTTTGTACCCTTCTATATTTGCCTTTAGTATTCCCTTGCCTTTCTTACCATCCTCTTAATTTACATCCCTTCTTGCTTGCCTTTCCTCTCTCTTCCTTGTCTTCTCCCTCCTTAATTCTGCTTCTATCTCTGACCACATCACCGATTGTTTTACTGACATGGATTGGTCTTCTTCTACTCTTGCTTCTTGTTCTTCTTTGTTCTTGGATTTTTGAATTCTCTCTCTGACCTTCCATAACAAGATCTCCACTTCTTTGGCCGAATCTTCATCAGATGATTGCTTATCGTTGACATCTTCATTTTGGAATGTCTTCATTCCGCTATTCTGCTTCTTAGAATCTTGACTTTCACCTTCCATGCTATCTTCCTTATGCTTCTCATCAACATTAATGACCCCTAGTTTTCATCCCATTGCCCTATCTGCTTCGCTTTCCTCTTCCCTGCTTCTCCTTGCAATTCTGAACACATGCTAACTGTCATACGCTTCCTTTGATTCTTCAGACCATTGTTGAACCTGTTCTTCTAGCTGATCATCATCTTCATTTGGATCAATTGGCCTGGCTCTATTGACACTCATATCTCGATTGTATTTTGGTTGATCAGAGTTGATTGTTGACATAGTTTTTGGGTTGTTACATTCTCTTTTTGCAGGCCAAGCATTCCACAGTTTATGCAAAAACAATCTTGAAATCTTTCAAACTTAAAGTTAATCCAATTTTTGACTTGATTTCCTACCCTTATCCAACATCCGGATGGTAGTGGTCTTCTGATGTCGAATAAAACCCTTACTCGTAAGAAATGTCTTTGTAAAATTTTTCTTGTAAGGGTTCCCTATTTCCATCACCACTCCTAGTTTTTCTCCTACTGATTCTGTAGTTTTCATACACATGCAATCCAAGGGGATGCCATAAGGAACTCAGCAAAATGACCCTGTAACTTCGGGAGAAGGTGTGCTCTCCTATCTTTTGATTAGGAAAGCGGCACATAACATGGGGTAGCAACTATTTATTGAAAACACAGGACTCTGCTAATTAGTAACACGATGTATAAAGTTTGACACTTGCCTAGTGCTGGAAGGTCGGAAAGAGAAGTGTTATAAGCTTTGAATGGAAGCCCCGGTAAACGATGGAAGTAACTCTAACTGTCCTAAGGTAGCGAAATTCCTTGTCGCATAAGCTGGACCCAAATTTCCAATGTATCATGCGAAACTGAAATTGCAGCTTTATCACCTTTCCATTTTTTGAAGTTGATCAGATAGCTTGTGATACTTAAGGTCCTCCTTTCCAGATTCTGTAACCTTTTGTTTTGTCTTGAAAACTTGCCAAAATCTTGTTTCAACCAACATCAGAGATAATCACACCTTCAGGTTTCCCCAATATGCCCATAAGAGCTGTCTTGATGGTTTTGTATGATAATTCCTTGTCGGTCATAACTTTGACGACTAGGTTCAAGTTTTTTTTCATTGTAATTTTGGTCTCCCTGCAATTTGATGTCTATAGTGTTTCCTTCAATGGGATGGCTTTGCATGTAAGACATTTTTAGTGTAAAATTCTGACCATAGCTCGAAAATGTGTTTTGTGGGTAATAAGCTAGTGGGTTCAAGACAGAGATGATCGATGAATATGGAGAAAAAGTTTGCTGGTTATATATTTTAGATTGGTTGAGAGAAGATAAGGAATTCAGATATAATAGGCCGATGTGTTAAGAAAAGGAAGAAAGGAAATATAAATCAAAGTCTATTACTCTGAACTTCTCTCCTAGATGAGAGAGATGCTTTCCTGATGAGAGAAGTTGCTATATACTTTTCTAAACAAGTTTAAATTTTGCCCAATATCTCCTTAGGACATTCAAATTGATTATAACGTTAATTCATAATTTTATATTATATTATTTTTAGTGTTTTCATTCTCGTTGATTTTTCTGATGCTTTTTATTTAATTATATACAAACTAAACAAACACCACGCCAATAAAAATTTGTCTTTTTTAAAAAATAAATAAATTCAAATTTCAAAAACAATAAAATATTTCAATATGTATTACATTTTAGTTGAATAATTATACGAAATTATACACAAATTATCAAATTATTATTTTGCAAAATATATTTAATACGAAAAACTATTAGTAGCTAATAGTTTGTTGAACAATACTAGCCAACATTCCCTAAACCTTTCACCCCTTTCTTCTTCCTCCATAGAAGATGGAAGAAACCAACTATCTCTACACAAACCCGCTTAGAAAATAGGGTTTAAGACACTCACATTGACAAACTTGTAACCAACATCTCCAAACTTAGACTCATCTTTAAAATTTACACCTTCATCTCATCCAAAAAGTGTGACACCTTCATTACCTTGCAGTTCATGTCCAGCTAGAGGAACATCCTTAGACTCAATATCCTCCATTGGATCCTTCCTTCGCCAGTCTCCAAACATTTTTGAGGTATTCCTTCACCGTGTAAAGAAGAATCCGTGTTGTATGGTCACTAGGAAGATGAAGGAACTTATCTTGATAGAACGTGATGTTGTGAGGAAGAATGAGATGGAGGCTGTGAAGAGGGTGAAGAAGCTTCTGATGATGTCAGTGAGTGTCGTTATTGATTTTTTTTAGGTAATCAGATTTAGTTTTTTAGATGACCAGATTTTATGATTTTGGATTATCCATTTTTGTTGGTTATTATTGGTTAATATTGTGTTTGTTATCTAGCATTACTCTATATTATATGGTATAATTAAGAGAAATGAATTAAATAAATTTTATTTTGAGACTTTTAAAAGGAATACTTTAGTCTTTCAAGTTTCAAATCCACAAAATAGTCCCCAACATTTATCGTTATTGGACAATACAATTCCTTTCTCACCATTTTTATTCGGTAAAAAATGAAAGTCTCTAAATAATTTTTAAAATCTCTTTCATTTATTAAAAAATTTCAAAATAGTCTCTTTAATTTTGTACTTTTCTAAGTGGAGTACTATCTTATTTAATAAAAATAATATTAAAGACTTTTATATATTTTAAATATAAGGTACCAAATAGTCAAAAAAAAAAAAAATATAAGGGACCAAATATAACAAAAAAATATTGACGAGTATCGCGGGGCGAACATAGCAAAACATTTTCTTTTTGTATTTTTTTTTATATAAGAAGGATATAGACGCCACACTCAAGATAGATGAGAAGGTGAGTGATAAGTCTTGGTTTCGATCGCCACAATTGCTTTCATAAGATCGGATGATCGCCACAAGCCACCTTGATAAGATCCAAACGATCACCACAAGTCACCTTGATAAGATCGGATGATCGCCACAAGCTATCTTGATAAGATCATAATGATCGCCACAAAATATCTTGATAAGATCATTTTTGTTCTCTACAAGAGAACAAAAGAGAAACTCTCACATGAGAGAAAACTCAAAAATTGTATTTGATAATCTCATAATCTATTTTACAATGGTTTATAAATCCTCTATTTATAGTGCTAAGTGGACAGAAAGCTTTTTCTAGAGAATCCACAAAGACAAGATTGTGGATAATAAGCTTACTAAAAAATCCACTTAGATAACATTATCCACTAAGCATTTATTACATTGAAAATAACAACTAAATACTTTAAACCACCTAGGAACTGTAAAGTCCTTATTAAAAACTATCATAAAATAAAGATAACAAAAAGTAATAATATTCTAAATTAAATAATTATTTTTGGCCCCTTGAGTTCATATCAAATATAGATCAAATTCCTCTAGAATTATTATTCATTCTAGAAAAAATACTTTAATCACCTTTAAACTAAAATAGTAAAAGTCATAAATAATAAAAAGTTATATATTTAAAAATGATTAGAGTATTTTTTTTCTAGACCAATTAACAAATTTATCACAAAACATAATGTACTAAAGGGTGGTTATAAAGTCCTTACCATTTGTTTCTGTTCTTTGGATAATTGGAAAAAAATTTAAATATATAAAAGGAAAAACAATCATTTTTATCCATAAAAGTTTAGAACGCAGACAAAGCTACCCATAAAATAATAAAACAGACTTTATACCCATGAAAGAAACCTTTTGACTACTGTTATTTGTAAAATTTTAATGTTTCATAGTCAGAGATGGTGCGATCAAGATGCACTCTGTCAAGTTTATACAACTTGAATTAGAATTTCAATTTGTTTTATTACCATTCTATCAAAATTTCTTAGTTTGAACCATAATAATTGAGAAATGATGGGGTACCTTGTTTTTTGCATTGATTCAACATGATTAATTTTCGAGAAACTGTCATGTGCGAGTATTTATACTAGTATTTAGAACAATTACCTCTTTTATATTCGCATTGTTATATTTGATTACTTCAGGAGGACCTACTTATGCAGCACGTGTAATTTTAAATTTGAGCATTCAATACTGGAGTCTGGACTAGTAGAGGTTGGGCATTCGCTGATGTTAATTATGGTGGTAGCACTGCTATGCTTCTTACTTTGGCAATACCTAGTATTTCCCTAATCCCCTGTATTCCATTATATGTTTTCTTCATCCCACCTCTTTTTAAGTCATTCGGCCTGGTAAATATTTCCTGTGGTAATTTATTTGTTTATTTTCTTGCCATCCATTTAAATCTTCATCGTAAATAATTTTCTATTTGAGTTTGTGTTTCTATAGCCTGTTATAGTTAGGTTCAGTTGTTAAAGGGAAAAAAGTAAACTGAATAATATTATTTGGAAGGTTATGGGAGGGAGTACAGAGAATGGCTTTTGGGACAGTGGGAAATAGTTGATGTCAATGACTGTTGTAGTTGTGCTAAATATTTGGTAATTATTACTTATTTTCAATATTTTTTCCTTAAACTTGTGGTTGATGAATCTATTAAAGGAGTGAATATGTAATCTCCTATGTAGGTGGCAGGTGGAAAGGTTGATAGGGAGCGTCTTTGTATAAAAGGAGGCTATGCTGGCGGGTATACTGCATTTGCTGCACTTGCTTTTAGAGACACTTTTAAGGCGGGGCTTCTTTGATGGTGTGAGTGCTTTTGAGGTAATCTACAGGAGAAAGTTTAGGTAACCAACATCTTGGTATCCGGTATTAACCAACAAATTCAAAATACTATTATTTGTTTGGGTTTCATATTTTATGGATTGGTTTCTTTCTCTTGTTAATTATCATTGACCAAAAATTTGTTGGCTATCTAGCATGATTGATTAAGTTATCATTAAAAGCTAAAAAAAAAAGTTATCATTGTTGGGCATCGCGACCATGCCCTCCATGGAGAATTAGAATAGAGAAATAGGAAAGAACCATAACACAATCACAACACAAGAGAATTAACGTGGAAACCCAAAAACAGGAAAAAAAGTCACGGCCGTTGCCAAATGACAACCAAGAAAATATTATGTAAAATTACACCACAATATTTTCTACTCCGGCACCAAGCATTCTACACACTCCTAATGACTACACCCTCCACACTTTTACAAGAGAAAAACTCTAAAGTACAAGAAGGAATTTAAAAGTCATACAATGTGTATTGACCTGGTGCACTTAAAACCCTCAACTTAAGCCTCTATTTATAATATAAAGGCTCACTCACGCTTGAGTATTGACCTGGTGCACTTAAAACCCTCAACTTAAGCCTCTATTTAAAATATAAAGGATCACTCATACTTCATACATCAAGCGATGTGGACTTCTTATACACATTATTTTCAACCAAACCCAACAATCTCCACCTTAATTGAAAATAATGACATTGTCAAAACCGACAATCATAGCTCAATAGCTATCACGCTCCACCATAAAAATTGCATCCACTTAGAATTAACCAATTCTAAGAAATTCCTCGGCACATGTCGAACAAATCTTGTTAAGATTTTATGGTGTTGCTTCCATGTTGACTTTCCTTGGAAGTTCCTCAGCCATCGACATAACTCCAACATCACACAACTTGCATCAACTGCCAATCAATGCCCAAGTGTAATTGTGGACCCGCTAACAACTCATTCTCTTTCATGGCATTGTGGACCTAACATGAGGATATGCCTCTCAACAATTCAGAGGATATCATCATATCCCTCAGCAAGAGAGGCTACGTCAGCAACTTTGGAGCCCTTTGCCAAACTTGCTCCACCCGGACAATATCCCCAGACTTCCCGCATCTTGTGTAACCCGGATTGTATTAATACATCCTTGACTTGAACTTGCCATAAACCAAAGAACATCGGCGCTTGAAAAAGATTTCATTGCAGCAACACAGCAATAACCAAACTACCACGAACAACTCTCCAACACTACACATGAAAATTTTTTTCTGATGTGGAAGATCAGACAAAACTGCAACCACAGAGCATAATTTACATCGACCGAACCATAGCTCTAATACCACTTGTTGGGCATCGCGACCATGCCCTCCATGAAAAATTAGAATAGAG
Source organism: Stylosanthes scabra (assembly GCA_036250425.1). Taxonomy (NCBI): domain Eukaryota; kingdom Viridiplantae; phylum Streptophyta; class Magnoliopsida; order Fabales; family Fabaceae; genus Stylosanthes; species Stylosanthes scabra. Next base: position 23,062 of record JASCZI010121005.1, on the reverse strand, counting down.
AATTAGGAAAGAACCATAATACAATCACAACACAAGAGAATTAACGTGAAATCCAAAAGCAGAAAAAAATAAATTCACGGCCGTTGCCAAACGACAACCAAGAAAATATTATGTAAAATATTACACCACAGTATTTTCTACTCCGGCACCAAGCATTCCACACACTCAAAATGACTACACCCTCCACACTCTTACAAGAGAAAAACTCTAAAGTACAAGAAGCAATTTAAAAGTCATACAATGTGTATTGACTTGGTGCACTTAAAACCCTCAACTTAAGCCTCTATTTATAATATAAAGGCTCACCCACACTTCATACATCAAGCGATGTGGGACTCCTTATACACATTATTTTCAACCAAACCCAACAATCTTCACCTTGATTGAAAATAATGACATTGTCAAAACCGACAATCATAGCTCAATAGTTATCACGCTCCACCATAAAAATTGCATCCACTTAGAATTAACCAATTCTAAGAAATTCCTCGGCACATGTCGAACAAACCTTGTTGAGATTTTATGGTGTTGCTTCCATGTTGACGTTTCTTGGAAGTTCCTCAGCCATCGACATAACTCCAACATCACACAACTTGCATCAACTGCCAATCAATG
>JASCZI010121005.1:0-15835 GCA_036250425.1 Stylosanthes scabra | reverse complement strand
ACTATTTTCTTTATATATATATATATATATATATATATATATATATATATATATATAAATAATGACTTATTCAGAAATTCACTTATTTCTCTTTTTCTACGACAATATTATCATCGTTTTTTTTCTCCTTGTCTTTAACCTTTTCTTTCTCGTTCTTCCTCCTCCTCTTATTTGCCATTGTCTCTTTTTTCTTCTTTTAAAAAATGACAATAAAAAATTTATTTTCAAAGTCTAATTAGTTGTTGATTTTTTTATTATTTATTATTTTTTTGTTTTTCATCTATTTAAAAGTCAATTTGTACTCTATTTTGTAATAAACTTTGATTCTAAATTTGAGATAGTAGATTTTCTTGTGATGTTTCAAAATTACTTTAGAAAAATTATGCAATTTCAATTGTCAGAATAAGATGCCGAAGAAAGAAAAAAAGGAAAAAAATGATGACAATGAAGTAGAGGATAGGAAAGAAAAAGATAACTAACACAAAGAAAAAAGAGGAGATAGAGAAAGATGTGTTTTATATGTATTTTTTGTAAAGTTTTTTAATCGAATCCTCCTAATATTGTAGAAAAGGAAAATCATCTTTTGTTCCAAACTTTTGAGAGCCATGAAGCTCTTAAGGCATCAAGAATAGTTTTTAATAATTAACTTTTTTTTGATTTAGTTCTTTAAAAATCTAAATAACTAAATAAATTTATATTTTAATAACACAATAATTTTAGAAGAATATTTATTTTACCTAACCAAATTATTTATTCTATTTCAAATAAAATATTATTTTAATATAAATAGAAGGACACTGGTATACGTATACTTGAAGGCTTGAAGCTCTTCCGTTAGTTAAAGTAAAACAAAAAACGAAATAAACCATAACATGGGCAATGGCCACGTTAGCCACTGCTGTTCTCACTCTCACCCGTTTTCCTTTATCTTCCAAGTCCCTCTTCACTCACACTCTCACTCTCAACCATCTCCTTCTGCCTTCTCTCTCTCCCAAAACATTTTATCTTTACCGCCGCCGCCCTTCCTTCTCTTGCAAGGGAATGGCTACTTCAACTGCTGCCTCTGACACAGTAACCTCTCCCTACGGTTCTTGGAAGTCACCAATCACCGCCGATATCGTCTCCGGCGCCTCCAAGAGGCTCGGCGGAACCGCCGTCGATGGCCATGGCCGCCTCATTTGGCTCGAATCGCGTCCCAGCGAAGGAGGGTAGGGTTTTAACTTTTAACTCTCTCTTTGACCCTTTCGATTGTGACCTCTTTTCTTGTTAGAAATAAAAAACGCAGTTAAGATTGAAATAATACGCACTCTTTGCAAGTTTATTTTATTTTATTGTTTAAAGACTTCTTGAGCTACTCAATGTGTTTCAGACGGGGTGTTCTTGTTCTTGAGCCGGAAAATTCGGGAAGTGACCCTGTAGATGTTACTCCAAAGGAGTTTGGAGTGAGGTCACTGGCCCAAGAGTATGGAGGTGGTGCTTTCACTGTTTCGGGGGATTTCGTCTTTTTCGTAAATTACAAGGATCAGAGATTGTACAAGCAATCCCTCGGTTCCTTGGGTGAGCATTGACTATTGACTAATCATCAATTGTCTATACTATTAGTTTGTATGATATTTTTGCTTGTGTTTTGTTATGTGATCCTTTTGGCATGATTTATGGTTTTACACTGTTACTCCTGCTGGTTTCATCTTGTCATCAACTTCAGTCTTTAGTTGGGACTTGGGACATTCTTTGAAAATGGATGAGCATTAAAGTTTTCTTCTTTAATGCTGGTATTTTTTGGTTTGTGACGTAGCAGATGTGCCTCCTGCACCTCTTACTCCGGACTATGGTGGATCGTTAGTAAGCTATGCTGATGGAATATTGGATTCACGCTTTAACCGTTTTATCAGCGTAAGGGAAGGTAAGCTGTTCCAGAGTTGTTTGTCTTCAAGTTTGAACTTTGAAAGATGCTATAGTGTTTTTACCAGTCAAATCATTTATTTACTTATCAACTATCATAATTGTATATCTTGATGTTAGATCGTCGGGAGAGCAGTCTTAATCCTCCCACTACAATTGTGTCTATAGCGCTTGGCAGCACCGATGTTCAGGGTAAGAATTCTCATCTTAGTTGTGAGCTCAATCTCAGGAGAGGTTGTTTCATACTTCCATTTTTGCTTGTCAAAGATTTTCAAACACTGCGATTATATCTATCTGACTGGATTGTGCAATATTCAGAACCCCAAGTTCTAGTTGGCGGAAGTGACTTTTATGCTTTCCCACGTCTGGATTCTAAAAGTGAAAGGATAGCATGGATCCAATGGAGTCACCCCAACATGCCATGGGATAGATCAGAACTTTGGGTTGGCTATATTTCTGAAAATGGGTGAGCAAATCAATTCATTTTTAGCTGAAAAGTGTAAGCTGTATAAACTGTAAATTAAAGAAGCTTCCCTACCATGTAGTTCTCCCATTGAGGTCATTAGGAAAGCCTTCCTTTGTTTCTTTTGTTGTGTGCTTTTTTAGTTTTTCCATATTTGTTACAAGTTCAAACAGCTGGTACTTGATGGTATTATAAAGAAAAGTGATGAATGAATTTCTATCCACTTTTCAAATCCCAACTATCATACTTCAAATATATTGGTACACTGTTCCTTACATTCATTCATTGTTTGGATACGGGCTTATAAAAAGAATTTTAGTCCCTCTAGAAGATTTTTCCTTTTTAACTTTCCATTTATGCTCTTATTTTATATGTTGGATCTGGCTTTCAAGTTACTGATGATAGTTGGAGTTACTGATTTGAGGTATTTGTATTTGTTACTTTTTAACTTGGAGCTTAATTATCTTAATGTTCCATATAGAGAAATCCATAAGCGCATCTGTGTTGCTGGGGGTGATCCTTCACTTGTGGAATCTCCAACTGAGCCTAAGTGGTCCCCTGATGGTATGTAAATTTGGCATCTTCTTTAATCCCCCAAAAAGAACTTTGCTGTTTATAAACTAAAAAACTTAGTTATAGTAATCAAGCATGTAGTTTCTTTGGCTAAGCAAGTCATATTTTTTAAATATAATCAATTTATGATCTCATCAAACATTGACACATGATTCTTGTTGCTCTAGGTTGGTTAATATTGTATGATGCGGAACTTTTATAATTTACTGTAACTTCCATGGTTTGAGTGGTTCTGTTGTTTATTTGGGTTGTGCTGATTCAAAGTTAATTTTTTTTATCTAACAGGAGTGTTAGTTATGACCTTTAGGTTCCTCTTGCTTCTGATTATTCTTTGAATATTTTAATGTGCAGGTGAGCTTTTTTTCATCACAGATAGGAAAAATGCTTTTTGGAATATCCATAGATGGGTAATTTTCGTTATCTTATTATTTCTCAAGCCATTTCTAGTGTATGATAACTTATATTAACTTTTGGTTTTCTATATTGCTCAATATTCTGCTTGATTTTAAATTAATGTGGAAGGATATATGCATATTATATGTTGGTGGGTGAAAAATTATATTTTATTACATTATGAACTTAAAATTTTTTTGACAAGAAGGTTCCATAGCTGACAGTGTTTTCCCAATTTGAATTTTCTTGTTTCGATGCTTGTTCTTTCAATTTGTATCTAATATTGTGTTGCTTGTAAACAGTTCATTGAGCAGCTACGAATTTTAACATGGAAGTTCCATAGCCAACTTAGTGCCTTTCTGCTTTGAGTTTTCTTGTTTCAACAAATAGAGTTCCAAAGATTTTTGTACTTTTGATTTAGATTCTGAATGTTGAGTCCAGTATTGATTTTAACAAATTAAGATTTCGTAGTGTTAATATGCTACTATGCGTAATAATATTAGGAGTGGCGAAAGTCTTATATTTGAGCTTCATATGACTTGTCTACTTTAATCAGTTTGAGTTTCTAATATTTTCCCCCTTTGTTAACCGAAATCAGTTTAAGTTACTAATATCTTTCCCCCTTTCTTCTGTTTAATTTCTCGTTTGTTTTATTATAAAGAACTCTATATATTGACACTACACTATGACTCTCTATTACCTAATGTGGATTTCTTTATTTCTGCCATGGTTTTGTTCAACAGAACGATCATATAAGATAATCTGGTGCCATGCACCGGCCGTCGAAAGAATTGATTACTTCTCCACCTTTATACTTTTTTTCTTACTAATGAGTTGGTTACAGATTGAATCTGAAAATAAGGTTGAGCCTGTTTATACTTTGGATGCTGAGTTTGCAAGGCCATTATGGATTTTTGGTATGAACTCATATGTATTTGTTCAAAGTCATAAACAGAGCAGCTCAATTGTTTGCAGTTACAGGTTAGTTTAACTCTTTTGATTCTCTCTTCCATCTTTTCCTTTGTCCATTTCTGACTCATTCTGCTTTTATTGTGTTTTCAGGCGGCAGGGGAAGTCATATCTTGGAATTATTCATGATCTGCAGAGCTCCACACTAACTCCACTTGATATTCCTTTCACTGATTTGGATAACATTGTAATTTTTTATACTAGTTTCACTCTTTCTTTTCCCTTTTGTTTTTTGGTGGATCCAGATAAATTGTTTCATAGGTAACACTAAAATCTAAGCTGTGCAAGTTTCCATTGTAGACTTCTGGTAAAGAATGCCTGTATCTGGAGGGAGCTTCTGCAGTTCATCCATCGTCAATTGCCAAGGTGTTTCCCGCCCTCATCCCCAAGCCAAATATTTTTAAGGAAAAAACAGGAAAGGAAAATTCAATCTAATTTTGTTTACTTCAATACACATTCTAAAATGGTTGGCTCCTTGTTTATTTCAGGTGACTTTAGATGATGATAAATCAGAAGTAGTCAACTTCAATATTATTTGGTCCTCCTCACCCGATAGCTTAAAATATAGTTCGTATATCAGTAAGCCAGAATTGATTGAATTCCCAACTGAGGTTCCTGGTCAAAATGCTTATGCATACTTTTATCCGCCAACTAATCCTATTTATCAAGCTAATCAAGGAGAAAAGCCACCTCTATTGTTGAAGAGTCATGGTAAATCTTGGTCTTGTATAAAAACTTATCACATTCTCGTCTTTCTGTATTCTAATTCATTTAGCCACATGTGCTAAAAACATGTGGTTTCATATCTCATGATTTACATACACAATAATTGGGAAGAAATTACCTTCATTTGTGAATGAAAATTGCAATTCTTATGATACTTCTGAATATGGATCTCACGAGTGCATCGTAAGTGACGGTCACAGTATCTTGTTACAATTCTTTATATCACTTTTATTGAATCCATGGTCACAGTATCTTGTTACAATTCTTTATATCACTTTTTATGGAATCCATGGTCACTTAAGATGTGTTTCTGTTACCCCCCACCCTTATTTCCTCTCCTTTTCCCCTTTTTTTCTTTTGCCAAGAACGATTAGTTTGTAGGCTTTGAATTAATAATATATTTGTAGTGTGTAGATTTCCTATTTTTGACAATTTTAACATTGGTCTTCTTGGTAGCAATAAACAAATTTCAGAGCTATGCTAGAAGTCTAGAACCCTTTTGAACAATATACTTTGTTAACTTTTAATGTTTCATAATGGGAGATGATCTGATCAAGATGAACTCTGTTAAAGTTTATACAACTTGAATTAGAATTTCAATTTTCTCTTTTGTAACCATTCTATCAAAATTTTTTAAGTGGAACAATCATAACAATTGAGAAATGATGGAGTACCTTGTTTTTTGCATTAATTCAACATGATTCATTTTTGGAAAACTGTCATGTGTGAGTATATTTGCATTGTTATATTTGAATATTTCAGGAGGACCTACTGCCGAAACACATGGAATTTTAAATTTGAGCATTCAATACTGGACTAGTAGAGGTTGGGCGTTTGCTGATGTTAATTATGGTGGTAGTACTGGTATGCTTCACTTTGGCTACACTCAGTATTTCCTTAATTCTCTGTATTACATCATATTGTTTTTCTCAGCTCACCACTTTTTATGTCGTTGGGCCGATAAATGTATCCGCTGGTCATTTATTTGTTTATTTTCCTGCCATCCAATGAAATCTTCATTGTAAATAATTTTCTATTTGAGTTTGTTTTCATTATAGCTTGTTAAAATCAGTTTCAGTTGCTAAAAGGAGAAAAGTAAACTGACTTATATTATTTGGAAGGTTATGGGAGGGAGTACAGAGAGCGGCTTTTGGGACAGTGGGGAATAGTTGATGTCAATGACTGTTGTAGTTGTGCTAAATATTTGGTAATTATTATTTATTTTTTAATAATTTTTCCTTACACTTGTGTTTGATGAATCTATAAAAGAGTGATTATATAATCTCCTATCTAGGTGGCAAGTGGAAAGGTTGATGGGGAGCGCCTTTGTATAACAGGAGGCTCCGCTGGTGGGTATACCACCTTAGCTTCTCTTGCTTTTCGAGACACTTTCAAGGCTGGGGCTTCTTTGTATGGTGTGAGTGCTTTTGAAACTTGAATCTTACTTTTGTCATGCATGGTTAAATTCATATCTACTTACTATAATAATCTTTAAAATTCTGTAGAGATTAGCTAATATAGTTCTTGTAGCTTAAAAAACATTTTAGTGATACCATTTTTTAAGAGATGTTTTTTCTCTCTTTCAAAAGCCTTTTATTTATTGAGAAATATTAGGTAACCAACACTTTTCCTCCTCTTTTTGCCTTACATTTGAACCAACACTGGCCTACAGCTTGTGTTCCTATGTCCAACAAAATTTTGAAATTGATGTGTCCTCACATCCCATGTTGGTGCCCGTGCTTCATAGATTTAGAGTTGTTTGACATGAAAAGAAAACGGCATCCCAACCCTTTTACCATATTTTGAAGTTTTTCCTTTTTTTCTCCTCACCGTTTTGGTTATCCTCAGTTGGACTTTTTACTTCTTGAGTTCTTGTTGAGCCATAAAAAAAAAAACAGAAAAAAAGAAGGAAGAAAAAAAGGTATAGTACTATTTTAATCTCTATTGTTTGGGTCAAGTTTCAGTTTTGTCCTTAACGTTTGAAATGTTCTATTTTTGTCCCAAAATGTTACAAAGGGACTCAATGTTGTCCCACCATTAAATATAGGTAAAATATTAAATCGTTAATGCATGTTCAGTGAATGTGTTAATGATTAAGCAATATGTATGAATGTTAATGCTGTAATTGAGTATTGCTAAGTGTACAAGCAATTTTGACAACCAAGTTGGCTCAAACTAAACAAAAACCATAGTTAATTGAAGGAGGTGGTGGAGAAGGAGGAGATTCATAAGAAGAAAAAATAGGACTTGGTTAGACTTGGTTCCAAAAATGCTTGTACACTTAGCATTTTTTAAACAGAAATAGGATGTTTCAAATGTTAGGGATGAAACTAAGACTTTACCCGCCCAAAAAATCAATGTGCATGAATGATTTAGGTGTGCTTATTTTGCATATCAGTTGTGTAGATGTGCCTGGGGCATATCCAACCTTAAAAGAAAATCTTGGCACAGGTGGAATGTTTGTCGATTTGGGGTTACAACAAGTGTCCATATCCCATTTGGGTTGCTCTTGCAGATTGTTAGGGACTTGGGTTTCAATGGGTGCCCCAAGTCCCACGTCGGGTACTATGGGATGCTTGATGTTATACTTAAGGAGAAAGGTTCCTCCCTTTTAATAGCTAGCTTTCAAGCTGTGGTTATACCACCATAGTTGAGTTTCCATGCTTCATAGGCTTGTTTTCTTTACATATTTTAAACAAATCTCACTTTTTCTAAATTCAATATTCTGGTCAATATCAAAGTTTAATACACCATATGGTCTACAAAGAACGTAAGTTAAAATCATTGACCTAACAATTTTGATGATGGGAATTATTTTGAAAATTGGTTTCTCTAACAGGTAGGCGATTTGACCTTGTTGAGTGCAGAAACTCATAAATTCGAATCCCATTACATTGATAAACTTGTTGGTAAGTTGTTGATGACTATTCAACAGTTGTTTCTTTGGTCTACTTTTTTTGTCTGGTATTCAACCAGTATATGTTCACTAATTTTAGGAGGTGAAAAGGAGTTGATTGAACGATCCCCGATCAACCATGTTGACAAATTTTCTTGTCCCATAATTTTATTCCAAGGGTTGGAGGACAAGGTTAGCAACAATCCAATTATTTTTGTTATTATATTACCCTTGCTAGCTTGAATAATCTCAAGATTTACATTTGCAGGTTGTGCCTCCTGATCAAGCTCGGAAAATTTACCAGGCAGTGAAAGAAAAAGGTGTGCCAGTTGCTCTTGTTTTATACGAAGGAGAGCAACATGGTTTCCGGAAGGTATGTGATGAATTATTTTTCTTGTGACTTGTGAGCATGAAATTGATATAGAAAACAGTGACCGAATGCCACAACGGATTGTATGCAGGCTGAGAACATTAAGTTTACACTTGAACAACAAATGGTCTTCTTTGCGCGATTGATTGGGCACTTCAACGTCGCCGACGATATTACTCCGATCAAAATTGACAACTTTGATAACTGAACACAGCTCAGAGGTACGGATGATCGCTTTCTTCATATTTATATGAAAACAAGAACTGAGGAATCTCTACTCATGAAACCTTGTATTGCTTCAGAAATCTTTGCTGGAAATTTCTGCATTATTGAGCTTCTGGTGTTGCTGCGCCTTCTGTCAGTGGTGTTGTTGCCCTCCATATAAGGTTCCTGTTAATGGTCATGGAAAAGAATGTGCCAAGTTTCTGCTTGCATTTTCTTAAATCTTGATTAGAGTGTAATTCTGTATTTCTATATTTGATTTCTTTTAGAGTTTTGGCTGACTCTTGTCTCAGTTACAAATATATGTTAGTTACAAATATATGTTTTGGACCCATGCTGTAGATAAATTGAATAATGATGAATAGATAACGTGGATAATGGTTAGTGCCAACTATTTCGGGTTTAAGAATGATAATTACTAACAACTCCCAAAAAATTACGAAATCGAATATTATGCCCAAAGAGCTAATTCACCTTGTAAATTCAAATTAATTAGTCATTTTTTATTTATAAGTTATATAGTGTAGGAGGTCTAATCTGTTACCATTAGAATAGTGAAATACCTTTAAATAAATTTGTCCTAATAAAATATCCATTTTCTTTTTTATCCATTTTCTGTTCTTTATAAAAAAAAGTTCTTTTGATTTTGGTTTAATAAAATTTAAAACAATAATTCTAGGTGAACTAAGTTTAACCAAACTTTTTCTCTGTTTCATCTCCTTTCTTCCTCCTCATTTTTCCTCGTATCTGAGTATTCTCTACGTTGTCGTCGTCAATATCTTTATTATTATTATTATTATTATTATTATTATTCTATATCTGCGTGTTCTTTTGTGTCCTCGTTGTTGTCATCGTTAACATCTCTTTTTTTCTTCTTCTTCATCCTTGTCATCTAGTTTAGCACCTTCTTCTTCATCTTCGTCTTCATCTTCTTCGTCTTTGTTTTTATGTTTGGTTGTTCTACAATATTCAATTGTAGTTTAGATTATGGAATTCAATTGGATTTGGATCGTTCAATGTGCTTACAGATTTTAATTTGAAATTTGAATCAATTCAACATTGCATACTTTGGTTTTGCTTTTCGCTTTTTTAGATTTGTTGTGCATTTTATTTTGGTTCATTATGGTATGTTATTTTGGTTTAGTAGGTGTTGTGTTTTTTACTTTTGAAATTCGTTGTGTATTTTATTTTGGTTCAGTTTATCATTTTATTTCGGTTTAGTTGGTGACTTTTACATGTTGTATTGTGTTGTTGTTTTGCAGTTTTGTAAAATGAATTAGATTGAAAAACATCAAAGAAAGACCAAAACTAACACAAAACACAACCTAAACAAAAATAAACAAAATGTGATTTCTAGTTCAATCAACCAAATCAAAATTGCTTCAGCGTGAAAAGCAACAATGGAAGAACAAAACTAACACAAACTCTAACCTAAACTGAACCGAAATAAATAAAATGTGATTTCTATTTCAATTAACTAAAGCATAACTGCATCAGAATGAAAAGCAAGAATGGAAGAATAAAACTAACATAGACTCTAACCTAAACTGAACCAAAACAAATAAAATGTGATTTCTAGTTTAATTAACCTAATCAAAATTGTATTAGAGTGAAAAGCAACAATGGAAGAACAAAATTAACACAAAACTTAAACTAAATTGAACCGAAATAAACAAAAACATATTTATAATTCAAATAACCAAGACAAAACTGAATCAGAGTAAAAAATTATATTTATATTAGTTTTGCTATTATATTTCGATTCAATTTACCAATATATTTTGGTTCAGTTTGCAGTACAGAAACAATTTTTATTTAAAAAGAAGAAGCACACGATGATAATGACGACGAGGAAGACTTAGATGTGGCCCACGACAAAGAAGAAGAAGAAAAAGAAGAAGATGATGATGATGAGGATGACGACGACGACGACGACGAAACTAATGACGCAGCAGCAGAAGAAGGACGACGATGAAGAAGACGAAGACATGAGCGTGTATTTGAGTTGGTTATTGAAAAAAGGGCGGTTACGTCTGGTGAGCGTGTGCGCACGCGCTTTTGGTGAGTGTGGTTTTTTATTGTTGCTGAGATGCTTGATTTGGGTTTGATTAATTATTTTACTTGTTCAAATAGCATGATTGAATTTAAAAATGTATTTTAGTCTTAATTTTTTTGAAGTATTAATATGATAATTTTTATTGTGTATTAGTACATTAGAACTTTATTAAAAATTTTAGACGTGCTATTGAAAAAAGTTGTTGGATTATTATTTGTTATGCGGCTAGCTGCTACATTGTGTTCAAGAACCTCCGGGAATGGGAGTTGTTTCGAAGACCTCCTAAGAGCCCAAGGGTCGGTTGTTCTCTTGTTCATGTCCCGGTTTGACCAAAGTTTGCATAATACTAGGTTATCGTGATTGGATTTTAGTTGCGAGCAAGCGATCCTCCGAGCCGTTCTGTTATTATCATTGCCACCATTTTGGGTGGTAGTTATGGACTTATGGGCCTACGATTAGGGTTGGCAAATGGGTAGAAGGTCAACCCGCCTCATTTAGCTCGCAGCTTTGGTGGAGCGGGCTAGCCTAGCAGGCTTCTGTTTAAAAAATAAAATAAAATGAAAACAATTAATACTGAAAAAAAAGAAAACAATTATTAAACATTGTCCAAGCACAAACATTATTCAAAGCATCTAATATTTTAATTAAACATTTGGAATTTTTTAATCAAGCAAACACAAAAGTAATATTCTAAATACAAGCACAAAAATAATAATGTTCAAATAGATGTCTGGAATAATATCTATGAAATTATATTTTTTCATGTTTAATGGATTTAGTTATTTTTCTTTGTCTTTAAAATAGTAACTAGTGGGCTAAGCCCGCCAAGAGGCGGTGCAGGCTAGCCTTGATTATTTGGCTTCTTATTCCTATTACTTTATACTTTGTTAATACATTTTAATTTTTGAACTTGATTTGTTATTTCTAATTTTAACTGTGATTCTTTAATTTTTCTCAATCAAACTCTTTTGTATTCTTGATAGGTTGAATACTAACTCTTTGATAGGTATAAGAGTTGCAAAAGACAGTCTTTAGTATGTTGGAAACCAAAACCTATAGCTCTATTTATACTGGATTATTTGTTTCCATTAAATTTCGAAGATTTAAGTAAAATAGAATAATATTGGTTTTATTCTCATTAAATCCACATAGATAAGTAATTTTAACTTATTTTTTTTTATTATTTAAATCAATACATAAGTCAAAATATAAAATAATTAATATGACTATACTTTTATAATAGGATAAAGTATATTTTTTGTCCCTAACGTTTTCGAAAAGTTTAAAAAATACTCTTAACGTTTAATTTGATTCAATTTTATCCTTAATGTTTTCAATAAGTTTCAATTCTACCCCTACTGTCAAATTTTTTACGGTCAACATTAGTCAACAATTTTTCTTCCCATTTTACTCTTTTCTTTTTTACCCACAACCATCGCACTTCTCTCTCCCCTATCTCGCTTTCCCCTCTCTTTTCATTTCCAACGCTGCGCCTCCCTCACCTCACTCTCCCTCCTCAGTCCTCACCTTCTATCAATGACCATCTCCGCCACCATTCGAGAGACCAAACGACTCCCTCACCTAACTACTCATCACGGAATTGCCGCCACCATCATGCAATCGTGGACTCCTCTCATCCTCGGTTATGCTGAAGGCTAAAGGCATCCTCACTTCTTCTCGGAGTTCATCGTTGCTCGACGCCTCGTTTTTCCCCAAACCGTAAAACTGAATGCTTCACGTTGTTCCTCGTCAAGGGGTTTTGGTTCCTCGCCTATGTTATGCGGTTCTTCCTTCTGCACTGTCGTTCCGCTTCTACTTCACTGTTGAATGTTCTGGTGATCATGGGCATATCCACAAAGCCTAAAAAATTGCAAGAAAAGAGAATTCTCATTCTGGTCATCTACAATCTGCTGTAAATAAGTTAATTTGTATCTCCTCATATTTTTTTTTGTAGATCTAGTTTCTTATATGTTCCATGCTAATATAATTTTGGGAATTGTTTTAATGAAGTTGAAAGTAAGTATCTTTGTTTGACTTCTCGGCGTTTTATATTTCAGGACCGACTTCCTCTACAGTTAGTGAACTTCTTTGTTCTTTCATTGGGAAAAGTTGACAATAGACCTACATATTATGATGTTCATCTCATTTGTCCCGTAGGTTATAGATCTTGTTGGCATGATAAGATTACTAATTCATTTTTTACATGAGAAGTTTTAGAGGGTGGTGATTCTGGACCTATATTTAGCATAAAAAGGTATTCTTGTTCCAAGTTTCTTGTTCCATTTTGGGTTAAGCATCCTATCAATGTCAAGTCTTTGTCAATTTTGAATTAAAAAATTACGATGATGATGGTGGGCGGAGAAGGGTAGGAGAAAGAGAGAGGAGAGAGAGAAGTGTGATGGTGGTGGGTGAAGAAGAAAAGGGTAAAAATGGAAAAAAATTTGTAGACTAAGAGTTGACTGTCAAAAATTTGACAAGAGATAAAATTGAAATCAATAAGAAACGTTAAGGGTAAAATTGAATCAAATTAAACATTAGGAGTATTTTTGAAACTTTTCGCAAACGTTTAGGACATAAATCATACTTTATCCTTTATAATATATATAACCCCCAAAATATATCAACGAAACAAATTTTTCTAACGATCTCCAACTTGGAGGAAAATTTTTTAAATAAATATGATATTTACCAAAATTCATTGTATGAGGATTATTTACCAATTTCTAATCTATTATCAGTACCGGCCTAAGGTGGTATTGGTGTAAAAAAAATTTCAAAAATTTTGAACCAGTACCGGCCTAAGGCGGTATCGATATGTATCCAGTACCGCCTTAGGCCGGTACTGCCTTGTTTTCAATACCGCCCCCACTGGGGCCGGTACTGGCCTTATTTCAATACCGCCTGATGAACCCATATTTCATGATAAAATATGTGTTATAATTGATGGGTTTGTCAAACTAAAATCACATAATTACTTGTGAATAACCATGTTTGTGAACCTTTGCTATATTTGGTCTAATTGTGATAAACATGCTAAATTAGCCTTAGAATTGAGTGAGATTGGTAGAACCTCATCCCTCTTGGTACCTTGATATGTTTGCTAGTGTATTTCAGGTTTTTAGAAATTGAGAAATGCATGGGAAAGGCTAAGAAAGGTATTGGAAGCAAATGATTCATGAAGAGAAGCCAAAAAGGGAAGAAGTTGCTAGTGAAGTTGCTAGCAGCAGGCTAGCAACAATTGCTGCTAGCCAAAGCTGCCCACGCAGCTTTACAAAGTTGCACAAGCAACACTGCTGCTGGCATAAGTTGCCCACGCAGCTTGTGACCCAAAAATGCCCAAATTGAAGGCCAGGATTGAAATTTCAAGTTTTGGGACCAAGGCCAAGCCTCTATAAAGCCCAAATTCACTCTATATAAAGGGAGAGCGGCTGAAGCACAAAAGGGGATACTAGACTTAACACTATACACTACCCATTAGGATTAATTCATAGTTTAGATAGTTTTGGAGGAATTTGGGAGAGTTTTCCATTTATCTCATTTTCTCTCTTCTAGTTCATAGTGTTCTTCATTTTCTCTTTCAATTTTCAGCCCTCATTAACCAAACTCTTTACTTTAATTCATGTTTGAATGCTTGTTAATTGCTACTCTTGTTTAATTAATGCAATCTACACTTGTTTCTTTCATCTATTTCTCAATTTTGGCTTTTATGTTCTTGTGTTCTTACTTTGATTTTGCTGAAATTTATTTCTTGTTATGATCTATTGTTATTTTCTTGGTAGATTAGTGATAATTGTTGATTCTCTTACTTATTTACTTCATTGATAATCTTGATTTGCTATTTCTCTTGCTATTTACCATGTCTATTTACTATGCCCACCAAGTGTTTGATGTTTTGTTTCTTATAACTATGGAGTAGTGTTCTTGTGCCTTGGTCATGGGTTGAAGTGTGGATGATCTTAGCCACTAATCCCTAAGGATAAGAATGGGTTAAAACTGTTCTGTTGACGCTATGCCCCTGCCAATAACGGGAGAACCTTAACGACGCGAACATGATGAGTTTTTTGAGTTCACTGAATACCTTGGTGCTACGTTATTGTGTATGCCTAGGACTTTCGGAACGGGGTTAATTCCACCCATTCGATCGTTTGACAAAGTGGGCTTTGTGCTTTACGTGACAACCATTCATAATTGGGATTAGTGGTGATCATAGGGACACGTTATACTTCAACTTAAGACCAGATACCCTTTATTATCATCAGTTTTATCTATTTCTTATTTTACTCTTGTTACCAACACTTAACCATTGCAACCCGATATTTTCACAACCATTCGCGAGCCACAATATTTCAATTCCTAGGGAGAACAACCCGAGTTCAATACTCGGTATTTTTAACTAGTTGCAAGCTTTGTGATACTCTTTTTGAATCTTGACTCGACTCCCATAGTTGGTTCAGAACTATCTGCATTGAATTCCTGTTTTTGAAAATTAAATGGATTCTGTAAACCATATTACAATATGCATGCAAGGTTTTTATGATTAGGTTTTGATGAATGACAACCATTATGGAATTAAGGACAAGCATCGAAGGATTCAAGATATAATTTCGAAAGCAAACAACAAGACAAGAAGACGAGTCCGCAAGCTTTGAAGATGCTTTAGTATCTTAGGATTTAGGTAAACTTCTTGTCAAGAACCAAAGTTTATTATCTCTCTCACACACACACAAGAAAATGTTTTTAAAGAAAAGGTTTTTCGAAAACTATGGCTGTAAAAAGTTTTATAACTTGTTAGCTGTTTTAAAGCTTAGTGCATGCTGTCAAACTTGACCTTTGTGCACTAAAGTGATGATAACTTGAGCTACAGAGGTCCAAACGATGTGATTCTTGTTGCATTAGAAAGATAACATCCAGAGCTTCAGATTGGTATATATATGTCTATAGTTGACATTTATTTTTTCACCGCGAAAATACAGTAAAAGTCGATAGTAAAAAATTCATAATTTTCATAACGGCTAGTTTGACTTTTTGGCTTCAACCTATACCATTCACACCCAACGTTCCAAAACCTTTGAGCATCTATAAATAGATGGTTTTGAGCTCATTTCAATACACAACACTTGCTCCAAACCTTCTTGTTATTATACTTGATTTCTATATCGATTTCAAAGTGTTTTACGCACTAATTTGAGAGATACACAATATTTGGTTCATAGTTCTTCAATTTGTAATATCATACTCTTGTTAGAGAGCTTCCAAAAATCATTT
>JASCZI010121004.1:27312-41329 GCA_036250425.1 Stylosanthes scabra | reverse complement strand
CCACCATCATAGCAGAAGTGCATGAAGGAGCCTGTGGCCAGCACCAAGGAGTAAAAAACACCGTGCGGAGAATCCTCCTAGCCGGTGTATGGTGGCCCCAAATGAGGGCAGATGTCGGGCAATACATCAGAAAGTGTCAAGGATGCCAAGAGCACGCCAAGGTGCAGCAGATACCAGCCACCAAGCTGTCAACTATCATCTCCCCTTGGCCGTTTGACAAATGGGGAATAGACCTCCTTGGTCCTTTTCCAAAAGGGCCCGGACAGGTCAAGTACCTAATTGTAGCTATTGATTACTTCACCAAGTGGGTGGAAGCAGAACCACTCGCATTAATCACAGCAGCCCAATACCGGAAGTTTGTGTGGAATAGCATAATTACTAGATTCGGAGTACCAAGAGTCATCACTTCTGAAAAGGGCACCCAATTTATCGATAAGAAATTCGAAGAATTTCTACAAGATTTCCATATCCATCAGCAATTCTCCTCGGTTGAGCACCCCCAAGCCAATGGACAAGTCGAGGCCATGAACAAAATAATCCTAAACGGATTAAAAAGGAGGCTCGACGACAAGAAAGGCTGCTGGGCGGAAGAGCTCGGAAGTGTCCTCTGGTCATACAGAACTACAGAGCAATCAACGACGGGGTTAACCCCCTTCTGACTTACTTACGGCACAGAGGCCATGGTCCCTTTGGAGCTAACTGAGGAAACCGGCCGAGTCTCAGGATACAGCCCGGAAGAAAACAACTTGCATAGAGAAGACGACGTAGATCTAATCTATGAAGTCCAAGAAAAGGCAAGAATGAGACAGCAGGCGGCAAAAGAACTCTTAGCAGCACGATATAACAAGAAGGTGAAGAGCCGAGAGCTCGAAGAAGGAAACTCGGTACTAAGAAGGGCTGACATCGGAGGAAAGAATGCCGCCCAAGGAAAGCTAGGGGCAAACTGGGATGGCCCCTACCAAGTGGTCGAAGTGCTCGGAAAGGGGGCATACAAGCTCCGTACAGTTGAAGGGGCACAAGTGCCAAGAACTTGGCACATAACAAACCTAGAAAGGTACCACATGTAAACAGAACGTAGCAGCATGTACTCTTTTTCCTCCCATCTTTATTTTTTCCCCAAGAGGGTTTTTTAGATGACAAGGTTTTAATGAGGCATGTAAGCGTTCCGGTCACCTTGGCCGTTATTAATAAACAAGTTTTTTATTTTCTACACTCTTATTCCTTGTTATTTATTCTTTAAAGCATTATCCATTATGCATTCTTTTAGTCTCAAAAAGAGAACAAAGAGCCCGGGAGCCATAATTAAGGCTTTAAAATTACCCCAAAGGGCAACCTATAAAGTGGTCGGAACAAACACCAAGGCCCCTCACCGGACTGATCACCCGGTGCTGAGCTGCAAACAAACAAGTTATGCAAACCGATAGTCAAAATTAAAGACATCGCGACAAGCAAACTTAAAAGCACACGACATCACCAAGTGCCAAAACACAAGCCAGGACAAGTCATAAAAGTGCCCAAAGCAAAAGGCATCACAGAGTGCCAAAAATGGAAAAGAACAAGTCGTCAAATGCCAAAACAAACAGCGAGCTCTAGACAAAAAGTATAAAACGCTAAGGCACAAAACGCACAACTAAGCGGAAGCAAGCAAATAAAGCGAAGCAAAAAATTCTTTAAAGACCACAAAATGGCCAAGAGGAGAAAATATCCACAAAGGCCACAGAAAGTGACCAAAATATCCACAAAAAAGTAAGGCACAAATGCCAAGCAAATTCTAAAAATAAGAATTATTACAAAAATTTAAGTGGGGCATCCCCCACTAACCCCTGGCGCATCTCCAGCTGCCGACTGCGAAGCTTGAACGGTAGGCTCTGGATGCTACTCAGGCACAGCCTCTGCAACCCGTGAAGGCTCCCCCCCATCCGACTCCTGAGGGACGAAGATCCTCCTACCATTCGAATCCCATCGGGACTTCAGAGTTATGGCGGAGAAATCTACGCCAGGACAGAGATGCGAGACTTGGTCCAAACATATGTCCAACGTCTCCTGGCACATCTATGTGACCTCGGTTCCAAGCGTCTGCCACTCAGAGCGCCAATACTCAGACGCCTCAGTACCCTTGCTCAGATCCGCCTGACAGGTCTTTAAGGAAGCAGCAAGAGACTCCGCCTGCTTTTCTGCAGCAGCCGCCCGCTTTCGCTCCACCTCCAAGGACAGCTGGGAGGACTCAAACTGGGTCTTCAACACCCCATTGTCTTCCTCCAGCTGAGCAATCCGATCAAGAGCAAATTGATGCTCCAATGACTTCTTGGAAAGCTCATCCTTAAGAGTGTCAGCCTTCTCCTTAAAGGGCAGATAAGATAAGGCTGAGTCCCTCTCCCCCTTTAAGATCTCAATTTGATCAAGGGCGGCCGAGAGCTCTTTCTCCACCTTCATCTTGGCAGCCAAGGAGGTCTCCACACCCACCTGCTCCAGCAAAAACAGCATGAGAAAATAGATAACACAGATATAATATGAAAATCCAAACATTAAAAAAGATTTCAAGCTACCTGAAAACGAGCAAGAGATTGGGCGCTGAGATGGTACGACTCGCCAAGAAGCTGCTCCGGAGGCATCTTTGTAAGAGCCTCCCTCACAGCGAAAGAAGTCAAACCCGCATTAAGGGCTTTCTGAAAGTTAAATCCCTCCGAAAAAGCCACCTTCAGAGGATCAACTTCATGCTCCCAAGCAGAGTCATCCCCTAGCGCCTTTTCAAACGCTTCATCCACCTTGGCTTTCTTCTTCCTCCGTTTCTGCTACAAGTCCGCAGCAGGATCCTCTTGCAGCCCCTCCTCACCCTCAAGGTTCACCACCTTCGCACGATCACGCTTCGAAGACTGCCTCTTCGCCCTATGCGTCTCAGAGGCAGTCGAAGCTGGAGGCACTTGAGTGGAAGATTCCACAGGGGTGGCGCCAACAGCAGCGGAAGCGGCAGCGGCGGCTGTGGCAGCAATGGCAGTGGCTGAAGGGCTACCGATCGGAAGAACCGCCCGGGGACCCATCCTAGACGGATCCGCCATCCTAGCCATCAAATCATCAAGCTTGGTTTTCTTCATCTTGATGTCCAACAAATCGTCTGCAAGACCAAAACAAGTCAAGAGTTAGCAACAACCAACACAGTCAAAATAGCAAAAGAAAACATAAAACAACAACAGCAATTCTTTACCAAGGAACTTCCCAACTTCGGCGTCGGAGCCGTCCAAAATCCACCGACAAGTAAACTTGTTCCTCTTCGGCAAACCGCTCGGAAGAGAAACAAGAAACTTGAAGGCAGCCATCTCTAATGGCTCCAAATTGTACACAGTGAAATCCTTCACCTCAGGGTTCCAATAGACCCAGGAGAAGGGTTTGTTCTCATGATCCAGCCAAAAGGCACGCTTGCCGGCAGCAGCCAACACCTTAAAGTAGTGCCATTTGAATTCTTGGATTGAATCCTCATAAGAATCAAACAGCTTCCGGCCTTGGCGTGCCCAAAAGGAGATATACCCATAACCACCCAGAGGGAAGTGGACGTCATAAATATAAAATAAGAGTCTGATGGTGGGGTGGAGACCATAGTGTAAACACACTTTCTCAAAGGCAAGAATAAAGCCCCACCCATTCAGATGAAGCTGACTGACGGCGACGCGACAGTGAGTCATCACGTCTCTTTGGAAGTCAAAGAAGGGGAGCCGCATCCTCAGACGAGTGAACAACTCCTGGTATACCCACAAATAGTGAGGGAGTCCTCCATCAACGCAAAATTACGACGGAACTCAGGCAGCGAGTCGCTCTCAACCACAGACGATTGAGTCATCACAGCTTCCTCAACCCAGCCGTAGAGGCGGGTCTCAACCGCGTCCAGAGGGCAAGGAACCTTCACCTCCTGGCAAGACTTCTTCTTCCCCATTTCCGATTTTTAATAAATAAACGACGCCTGCAATACAATGCAGGAAGTACAGTTTGAGAAAAACAGAGAAAACAAGAAGTGGAGAAGAAGAAGAAATGCGGGGCAGATGACGAAAGAAGTACTCTTGAAATCACACAAGAATGCAAAAAGAAACGAAATAAAGTGAACAATACCTGTGGCAAGAGTCGCTGGAACTGAAGGTGGAATGATTTCCTTTTCCTTCTTTCTTCTTCTTCAGAGAGATTCAAGAGTATTCAGAGAGAGAAAAAGAGGAAGTTCAAATGTAATGGTAAAGTTTCAATTTTTAATTCTCAAGCCTTATTCAACACGCTTCGAGAATCCAAAAAGGGGCAAGTACTAATGATGGGACGATTACTGGAATTTCGAAAAATTGCTCCCACTACTCTCTCATTCGAAAAACGTGCAAAAGTAACCACTCTTTCTGCCACGTCAACAAAAGAAAAACAAAGCGACATGCCACAAACAGTCTGACACGTAAGCAGCCGGAAGAAAAATGACAAAGCCGGCGCCATACAGATAGCAGTCGGAAATTCATCAAAACTACTCGGAAATCGAATGAACACATTCATCTCCCGAGTGGGGGCAATGTTACGGACCGGCCCAATAAGGCCCAATCCATTAAATCAATAATCAACTTACTTGGTCCATAAGTCAAGGATCAAGGTTGAGGATCAAACCAAAAGAGGAAAGATTCGATGAGATCATGAAGAGATCCCATCCGAATCTTAACCACCCGCTACTATATAAGCAGGGGGCAACGCCCCCTCAAGGTACGCGTTCTCTAAACCTTAATCTCCCACATTAGCCCTAGAATACTCATAATCCTAATTCTGGGATTCTAGTGCTATTCTCTCATCACATCAACTACCTTCTTCGGATTAAGCCATCAGACTCTTCCGAGTGCTTCCCCTCGGAAGGAACACTTTCTCAACCTCATTCTCACTATCTTCTCCCTCTTACGACTAAGGTCCATTGGATCCCTGTGCGTTACATCTGTGCTTAACACTAGCAATTCCAACCAATATACCAGTTAATATATGATTAAGCGAGGTTATGGAGACAAATATATTTGGTCAAGTGGGGTTATAGACAGTCACGGACCAAGAATTATTTTATCAGAGGACAAAAATAATATATACTATTTTAAGAAAATATAAACGGCAAAATATAAATATATATTGGTTATTATAATATAAAAATAATATACACTATTTTAAATATTGAAGGTATTTCTTTTCTAGTTTTTATATATATTCTACATTAGTATAACTTTTATTATAATTATTATCAACAATTCCAATTCCAAGTTCCGGGACAAGAAGTAAGGCGAATTGAAACCGGCAAATCGCTATTATTTTATATTTTAATGAGCAAACAAAATTACGTAAACACATATTGAACACTATAAAGAACCATTAATATAGGGGTGTCAAACAACTCAAATGGCCAAAAATCACAGCGCCGGCCCACTTAACCCGCGAAAAAGGCGGGCGGGGCTAGAACTTCAAGACTACTAAAATAAGAGGACTCGTCTAATCCGCCCCGTTTAGCTCGTGGGCTTTGACGGACTTAAGCGAGGTGGGGCGGGCTGCCAGACCTCTTTTTATCTTTACTTTTTAAAAAAATAAAGTAAATAATTAGTTAATTAATAAAAATATTATAAGTTATTGAAATATTTGTAAAATTATATTAAGAAATCAATATTTAATTAGATGTTTTTAATAATATAAATTAAAAATTAAAATTTATTGATATATTTTTGAAAATATATATATATTTTTATAAATTTAATTATTTTTATTTAAAAATAAAAAATAAAAAGTTTGCCCGCCATTAGGCGGGGCGAGGTAGAACTTTAGGACCGCCTCACTAGGCGGGGCGGGGCGGGACGGATCGGCCCGTTTGACACCCCTACATTAATATTATCAACGGCCAATTTAATTATTCATATAAACTGACGAACAACAATAAGATAAATAGAGATAAATAAAATAATAAGAATTAATAAATTGAGAATAAAATAAAATATTTAAACACGAAGAGAATAAAAAATAGGTTAATACTTGAATTATTATTGAATACTTGAATTGAAATTTGTATTAGAAAAAAAAAAGAACAATGAAAATATGGATTATGGAGAAAGGAGAATGTAGAGAGCCAGGGAGCGAAGAGATGAGAGAATAAAATGAAAAAATAATTATAGAGTTTCAAAAGAGTATTAGAAAAATTAAATAGAATTGTTCAACATTATATATTGACCAATAGAAGTATAGGAGTGAGAACAAAGAATAAAAAACTTTAAATCTTACTATTAATTTGAGATTGATTTTAATAGAAGATAATTTGTAAAGAAAATATAATAATAAAAAGTATGGAAAATAAAAACCAAAGAGATAAAATCATAAAAAGAAATAAATTATTTTGGGGCAATTAATTTTTTCGAATGTGGTATATTATATACTATTAAATTTTTTGTTAGAGAAAATTAGAAAGCTAATGGGAACAAGTAATCCCTCACTGTTGTGAGTGGATTCGTCCCTAATTATAGAGACAATAACGGTGCGTTTGGTTCTAAGTACTGGGACTGAGATTGAGACTCGGTATTATATTTATTGGACAGAGATTGGAACTAAAATTTTAGTCTCAATCTCCAGAATTTTAGTATTTTCAGTACCTCCAAATTAGAGGGACTAGGAGACTGGAGACTGGGACTGAAACTTTAATAATATTTTTTTACTCAAATACCCTCAATCAACATTATAGTTTCCAATACTAACTTTTGTTTCTGCTCCATCAATTTAATTTAATTTTTCTCTCTGAGTCTCGATCTCTAATTAATTTTAAACGAAACACAATATACAAATCTATTTCAGTTTCAGTCTCTTAGTCTCAGTCCCCTATTTTTAGTCTCTCAGTCTCAGTATATCTCCCAAACGCACCTAATAATGTAAGGTTGATGCTCTAATAAACTTTAAAAAATTGTCATTTTGGAAAGATGTTTATTTTTTTATCATTAGATATTGAATTATTAAAGAAAAAAGTGTTTTCTTTATTTAAAACTATTGTTATTCACTCCAAACCGTTGCTTTCTTTTATAAATCTTGCTTTGAAATGTGGCTAAATAAAAATTTTTTATAGGTGACATCTTGATTTGAGTAACTACCATAATATAAAATTATTTTATTTAAATTAGCATTCACAATTTATATATATATAATATTTATAATTATATGTTGATTACATCTAAAATTACTTAGTTTACTTTATCATTAAATATAAAATGAAAAAAATGTAAGCCAGGAAATAAAAAATTTAGACTCTTTTAGGTTATGTTTGATGGGAGAGAAGCGAAGGAAAAATAGAAAGGAAGGAAGAAAAATTATAAATTTTTATATGTAATTTAACAAATTTCTTTTCTTCCTCTTCATTTCTTCTCGATTTCTCTCAAACTAAACATAGTCTTAAACTAACTTTATATTGATTACCAAAAATTTTTTGGATGAATTTTATATGTCATGTGTCATTGTTAGTATATTCTTAAATATTGATAAAAATACTAATATATTTATTGATCCTTTCACGGTAAAAATAACATCAAAGCAATTAAATGAAGAAAAAATATAATTTATTTTGTATCTATAAAATATAAAACTATTTAATCCAATGAAAATAATTTTCACAATTTATTTTTACAAAATATTAGTTCATACTTTATACCCAATTAATTTGTGATATGATTTAACAATAAAACAAAAGTTATTCTGAAAAAAATATGTTTTTTTCTGTTTCAAAATATTTTTTTCCCTACTTTTGGCTAATATGAAAAAAGAAGTATCCAATTTACAATAAAGATAGATCTAACAATAAATTCTAATCTATACACCAAAATTGAGAATTAACTAATGTAAATATTTTTCTAACACATTTTTATACCAGATTGCTGTAAAAGTAGATAAATATATTATCTTAATGCCATACAAATCATATGTTCTTTCCATGGTTAACTGTTGATATTTATGTCTACGAATCGAATAAAATTATATTCAAAACATGGAATGGAGGTAATAAAAGAGTAGAATGAAGGAAAGAGAGACTAAAACAAAATAAGAACATTGCTAATCTTCAATGAAGTTTCGGATCTGCTATTCTAGCTTCTGGGTTTATCTTGTTTTTTCATTTCAAGCTCCTAGCTTCTGAGTTTTGTTTCTGGGTTTATCTTGCATTTTGCTCCCAGTTTCATGCTCTTTTCAGCTTTGTTATTGAGTTTGAGTAGGTTTCATCTAACTTCTATTATCTTTGACAGGAATTGATTACGACTACAATCCAAACTTAATACTGTCATCAAGTTAAACAAAGGTTTAGCATGAAAAATGTGCTTCATCATTTTGTTGGAAAGAGTGCTTAAGCTATCATATATATATATATAAAGCCTTTTAGAGGAAAAGAGCTTCAAAATTTGAAATTTGTTTGTTTTTTAATTTGATATTTTTCTCTCTAATGTAATAAGCTCCTTTTATAGAGAGGGAGCTAAGAGGGAATGTGAGTGCGTTTTTTTTTTTTTACTTTTTTCTGTCACATTCTGAATTTAAAAAAAAGTTTAAAAAATTTGAAATTTAAAATTAATGCTTTCCCACGCATTTTATTTTAAAAATATAAATTAATATTATTACAATTTTATATTAAATTTTCCGTCTATCCAACAATCTATAAAAATATATTTTATTCAACCTTTTCTTTGCTTATGACATTTGTCAATCAAATAAGGAGTCACTTGTCAAATAATAAAAGCACCACTTGTCAATCTATGATGTACTCCTGATGTGCAAAACTTAATGTCCTTTAGCAATAATATAGGAAGCGTTTCACATATTATAGGTTGTTTGCTTCAAACATCATATATCAATTTTCATGACCGTTAAGATTTCACATGTCTTTTACCAATGGACATGATTTGTTCAGTGTTTTTTATGTGTGCTATCCTCGTTAGTCCTCATGTTGGGACAGAGACCAGTCGACAGCATCCACGATGTTTGTTTGGCTTGGTGTCCCTTTTTGTTAGGCAGCTTGATTTTTTATTCGGAACCGCTTGTAAGATTCCTTATCTATATTGCATTGCAGCAAACACAATCTCAAAAGGGTGGGGCACCCCATGGGTATAGTATACAATGGATTAAGGTTCCAAAATAAAGGAATGGAAACATGCGTCTCTTTAAATTGAAAATTAGCTAAATAAAACAAATATATCAACTACATCACACGATGTGAAGTGGTCGAAGACTCCAGATTTAGTTCGAAACAAAATCAAGACCAGATCTCTGCAACCAAAAAAATAAACTGCTTTAGTGCATGTTTGAAAGATTATTCCAAAAAACGATTCACAGAGAGCAAATAGAAAACATCACTGACAGGAACAAACTATTTTATAATTCTTCGAAAAAATCAGCCTCAACGGATGCCCACTTGAACAACAGAATTGCAACTGGTATTTTGAGAATCTCATGGAAAGTGACAAGAATTTTCCTAGTTTAATTTTAGGGTTAAAGGCACAAGTGCACAACACGAGAAAAAGAATTTCAAAGTTGTTCACGAAGGGAGAGTACAATAATGGGCTACAACCCAATTCGTAGGCACATAGATTAGAGCTGCCTAGTTTTGACATTTTATTTTCTACTATGAGGATATTTTTGAGTTTTTGTTCTGGGTAAAATGACAAAAGTCCATCAGTTTACTGAAATCCAATTGAGAAATGGTGTAACACTCATTGAGGGTGTAACATGGGAAAACTTTCCTATAATATATTAACTAGCTAATTACCCGCGTGGTGTACCTACATGGTTCGTTATGGACAAATATACCATTTTTGTTAGTATATTCTTAAATATTGATAAAAACACTAATATGTTTATTGATCTTTTCACAATAAAAAAATAGCATCAAAGCAATTAAATGGATAAAAAGTATAATTTATTTTGTATTGATAAAATATGGAACAAAAATAGTTTGCTATTTAATCCAATAAAAATAATTTTCACAATTTATTTTTACAAAATATTAGTTCATACTTTATACCCAGTTAATTTGTGATATGTGATACATAAGCATCATTAAGGATTTCTTTAACTAAATCATGCTCAATTCATAATATAATTAGCTTAAAAATTCATTGAAAATAGTAAATATATTTATAGTTGATTAAAAATTAAATCTATTAGATACTTTGATTATTTTGTTAATTATTTTCAGGAAAATTTACTAAATAAGCAAAAAACAAAGGAATTGCACAAATCAGAAGTACAGGCGTGGGAGCTCAAGTACAAGCACCCAGCAGCTGAACGCCCAGGCGTGAGATCAGAAGTACAGGCGTGGGAGCTCAAGTACAGGTACCCAGCAGCTCAACACCCAGGCGTGAGACCAGAAGTACATGCGCCTAGAAATTGGTCATAAATGCCAGAAGTCTAGGCGTGCAAACCACAAGTCCAAGTCCAGAAATCAGGCCATGACTCCACACGCCTAGGCGCCAGGCACACGCCTAGGCGTGGATGATTTGCCATGAAAACTCAAAGTATAAGCGCCAGGTTCAAAGTACATGCGCCTATGATGCTGATCATTTTTTCTAGCATGACCTTTGTTCACTAAATTGGGAATATCTTGAGCTACAGAACTCCAAATGATCTGATTCCAATTGCGTTGGAAAGCTTACGTCTGGGCTTCGATTTGGTATATAAATGTTTATGGTTGACAATTGATTTGAGCCTGGAACAACCCTGGGAAAGTTGCAGCAGAAGAGATGGACGCTGATAGCGTTTAAATATACGGCAAGTGCACCGTATCGTTCAAGTAATACCACGGTGAAGTGGGTATCGTTCCCACGAGGAATAAAGGACCAAGCAATACTATCCCTTAATTAAACTAAGCAGATTCGAATAATAAATTGGAGAGTAGTGATGATGATTTCGAAAATTATAAGAAAACAAATAAGAACAGAGTGCAGAAAATATTACTTGAGATTAATATGATGAATGGAGTGTTAAGAGCTTTGAAGATATTTTTCGCTTGAGGGCCAATGCATACATTCGAATATCAATTCTAGGTTCTCAGTTATCAAGCACAACAATCTAGTGTAACTAAGCCCTAATCTCTTAGTGACTCAGTTTCTAATTACCTAATCAAAAGCTAATCTCTTAGTCAATCAATTAAATAACTAGATGAAGATCTAAATCCGATTCTAACCCTTATGAGTCTCAAAAGTGATCCTAGATTAGATTACATGTCACTATATCCAAACTAGTTCTAATCCAATTTTAACCCACAGAATTTTTGTTGCATAACAATTAGCTTGACTATCTCTAGTTAGACCTAATCATTATGTGATCTAATTTCCAGCTAGCATAAATCAATAGACCTCTCGATCTTATTAATCTAGCCCTGGACAAGCAGAGAACCCCTCTCGGTGATTCTAAACCATTAAGATGAAGAATGGAAACTTAAATCATACTTAGAAGATAACTGAAAATACCTCAATGAATTAATAAACGAATGTACATAGTGACTACCTCATGCTGGGTGAACAGAGCTCCTCACCCTTAACAATGGAGTAGTTTAGCCTTGCATGATAAAAACTAAAACCTAAGAATAATGAAGTAAATTTCTAACTAGCTAGGTAACCTCCGTGCTGAGAGAAAACTCTCTCTTTTTATATTCCTAAAACTAGTCTAAAACTAATTTACAAATCAAATCAAATTCAAATCTAATCTAATCCTAATCTAATCCTAATCTAAATTCAAATCAAAATCTAATCTTATCTTAATATAATCCTAATCTTATCTCCTATGATTACAATTCTTATCTCTTCACTTGATCTCCAATCAATCTTCACTTGAATCTTCTAAATGTGTCCTTGATTGATGAATGGATTTGAGGCTTGAAAGATCTTGGTTGAAGTGGTCAAAATAGGCTTCTTGGATGTTGGAATTCATCTCCCACGTATAACGTGGAGTTTCTGCCCAAATCTGGGTTTGCTGTCTTGACTCCCACGTATGATGTGAGAGCACCACATGTAACGTGGGCATTCTGCACTTGCTGTCTTAATTCCCACGTATGACGTGAGAGCCTCACGTATAACGTGGGCTCTCTGTCCAATTTTTCATTTTCTGATTTAATTCCCACGTATGACGTGAGAGCCCCACGTATAACGTGGGCTCTCTGTCCAATCTTGTATTTTCTGACTTAATTCTCACGTATGACGTGGGCTCTCCACGTTATACGTGGGCTTCAACACTTAGCCAAATTTCTCTTTTCTTCTCTGCTTCGTTCTCCTTTCTTCAGTTCTCTTTGTTTGATCTTTAATCACCTAAAACTCTTAGTGAATTCTCTAAAAACACAAACGCAACTCAAAGAACATCAAGTTTGTTTGATTGATCAATTAATAACAATAATTCACCAAGATTATCACAATAATTAGGAGAAATTGAAGCTAAAAACAACCCAAGATGCACACGCATCAAAACACCAAACTTAATCTTTTGCTTGTCCTCAAGCAAAGCAAGAATCAAAATATGTGTTAAGGTTCAATTTCTCTTGCTCTACCTGAGACTCTTTTAGGATTTCCTCATGGTACTTCTTTTATACTTCAACTAATCTTTCAAAAGATGAATTCCTCAAGTCTTCTCTCTTAAGGGTCATTATGCAACCTCTTCTTCATTTCATTTACTTCCTCTCCAATCAGTTTTGTTCCTTTTAGGGGTTTTTCTTGACTTTAAGTGTTCTGTTACAAGGCGGCTCTTTATAGTAGGTGTTCAATTGACAATCCCGAACCAGTTGGCTCAAGTTATCAAGTGATAAAGCACTCCTCAGATTTACTTACCCAAGCCTCTTTCCTTGAACAATTGCACCACAAGCATATAACATGGGAGAACTCTTTGAGTTTTTCCTTTTCATTCCATTTTCTTCCCAGTCATTGATGCTCAAAGCCTTTAGTTATTTCATTGAATTGCTTCCCCTTTTTACTCTTTATCTTAGCTTCACTGATTGGAGTTTCCTTTCTCATCTATGAAGAAGTCACATAATAAGCTCTCTAGAGGATTTCTCAAAAGGAAATTCACTTCCTAATCAATCAATCAAAGCACAAATTGTAACCACAGAAGTTCTCTTATTGAGTGTTCATGCAAGCATATCATCTTTTAATGTATTTAATACTAGCACTTGCTTTTCCTAAGATCACTCAAGAGATTACATGGCATTTATTCAATAGAAACACAAACAGAACAAGAAGATCAAGGGAATATAAGCACACAAGAAAACAAGCATTTTAGAAGATGAGACAATTTTTCAAGAGGACAAAAGAGAACAGAATACCTCCCTTTTGTTTTGACCCTCTTGCATTTTCTTTCTGTGCTCACTCTTTCAGTCATCATCTTCTTCTATTCTTCTTCATTTGTCCTTATTTTGCTTTCTTGCTCTTGATGAAGAAGATGTTGTTTGAGTGTGAATGGAGTATGAACGGAAGAACACTCAAAACCAACACCAAACTTAAAATTTTTGCTTGTCCCTAAGCAAAAGAAAAGAGAAAATAGAGAGGAAAAAGTGATAATGGTTAGGTGACAAATGCAGTGAATGAATGATGCATGTGGGACACCAAACTTGGTGTGAAAACACCAAACTTAATGTGTAAATATGCAATGAAATGTTATGCAAGATGGTAAAATTTATGGAATAGAATGCTGAATGAATGCAGTGGACTTTGCGTTATACGTGTGTGTATGGCTGGATGAGGCAGAGTGCCTCACGTTATACGTGTAAGGTTGACGTATAACGTGTGGTTTCTGTGTTATGTAATGTAAAATGGATGCAATTACCCACGTATGACGTGGGGCTGGGAGGTATAGCGTCCAGCCTCTGCCAAATGGGGTTTTTGATAGATGAATTACCCACGTATGACGTGAGTGTGGCGTTGTACGTGGTAATTAGATGCATGAAAATGGGTTGTGAGGCAGTGAGCCCACGTAATACGTGATTGATGCACGTTATACGTGGGGCTCTTTGCCTGAATGTATGAGATGCTCTGTTTTTCTT
>JASCZI010121004.1:5981-23561 GCA_036250425.1 Stylosanthes scabra | reverse complement strand
TACATAGTGACTACCTCATGCTGGGTGAACAGAGCTCCTCACCTTTAACAATGGAGTAGTTTAGCCTTGCATGATAAAAACTAAAACCTAAGAATAATGAAGTGAATGTCTAACTAGCTAGGTAACCTCCGTGCTGAGAGAAAACTCTCTCTTTTTATATTCCTAAAACTAGTCTAAAACTAATTTACAAATCAAATCAAATTTAAATCTAATCTAATCCTAATCTAATCCTAATCTAAATTCAAATCAAAATCTAATCTTATCTTAATCTAATCCTAATCTTATCTCCTATGATTACAATTCTTATCTCTTCACTTGATCTCCAATCAATCTTCACTTGAATCTTCTAAATGTGTCCTTGATTGATGAATGGATTTGAGGCTTGAAAGATCTTGGTTGAAGTGGTCAAAATAGGCTTCTTGGATGTTGGAATTCATCTCCCACGTATAACGTGGGTTTCTCCACGTATAACGTGGAGTTTCTGCCCAAATCTGGGTTTGCTGTCTTGACTCCCACGTATGACGTGAGAGCACCACGTATAACGTGGGCATTCTGCACTTTCTGTCTTAATTCCCACGTATGACGTGAGAGCCTCACGTTATACGTGGGCTCTCTATCCAATTTTGCATTTTCTGATTTAATTCCCACGTATGACGTGAGAGCCCCACGTATAACGTGGGCTCTCTGTCCAATCTTGTATTTTCTGACTTAATTCCCACGTATGACGTGGGCTCTCCACGTTATACGTGGGCTTCAACACTTAGCCAAATTTCTCTTTTCTTCTCTGCTTCGTTCTCCTTTCTTCAATCCTCTTTGTTTGATCTTTAATCACCTAAAACTCTTAGTGAATTCTCTAAAAACACAAACACAACTCAAAGAACATCAAGTTTGTTTGATTGATCAATTAATAACAATAATTCACCAAGATTATCACAATAATTAGGAGAAATTGAAGCTAAAAACAACCCAAGATGCACACGCATCAGACGCCTAGGCACCCAGATTCAGCCTTAAAGTGCAAACCAGAAGTATAGGCGCCTAGGCTCAAGTATAGGCATGAGTGCTACTGCAGTCTGCAGTAAAATGTAATTTCAATGTAATTTCGTTTGAAATGAATTCGTAATTCATTTAAGTTATGTAAATCTACAAATAGGTGGATTTTTCAATGATTAGATACACTTTTTACATCTTAGATTTCAGTCATAGATCTCATAGCAAATCATTGATTCCACTTAGATATAGATTAGTTAGTTTTGTCACAAAAATTCCAGCAATGAAGTAATTCAGATTTCATTCAATATTCTCTGAGCAAATTTCTCTCTTTCTCTTTCTCTCTTAAGTTCTTTGAATGTTCATATGTTCAAGAACCATCTTCATCACTTTCATACATCTAAGATTCATAAGTTTCATGAATTCAAGATTCATCTTCATCACTTTCCTTGAGTCATTCATAATCATGAGTGGCTAAGCACCATAGAGATTGAGGAGGAGGAGCTCTATTCATCATCAAGCTAATGGATTAACCCAACATTCTACTCAAAATCTGCAAGTTCTTCATCAAATTCAAATGATTCTTCTTGTTCATCAATTTAAGAATCAAGCCAACCGAGAGGTATAATTGATTCTTACCTTGGTTTAATTTCTATACTAGTTCATGAGATTAAACATATTATTAAATGGTTTATGAATTGTCAAGATTGAAGTTAAATTGAATAAGTGACATAAAATTTGGTTTTGCATTAATCTTGGTGTCATAAACTAGTTCAAGAATGATCTTTCATATTTGTTCATTGCATTAGAGATAATAATTTGAATGAATGTGCCATATATGAATCTGTATTTCCATCACATAAATGATTGATTTGCTTCTTGTTTGATTCTTTGTCATGATCTTTAAAGATTTGATTTGCTGATGAGTAATTAGATCTTTCTTGTTTTGAATTATTGAGTTTGAGAAAATAGGCATTCAAAACATATTCAAGAATCATTCCATATTTCTTCATATGACTTAGAGATGAGCATGTGATTTGATGTGCACTAGGATCTTTAATAATTCAATAATGTTTTGCATGAGATTGAATATGTGACATTTAATTCTTTCCAAGAATCTTGTTGATTGTTATAGGTTTAAATCATGATATGTGCATTATCTCTTTTCTTGTTTAATTGATCAAGAGATTGATAGTTACATAGGTTAAAGAGAAACTAGATCACTAAGAGATTAGTATTTAGTTATACTAGGATTCATGGTGAATTTGGTATGGGTTACACTATGTGTACACTAAAATCAGCCATTAAAATCAACCACCAGTATATAATACGCATTGAAATACAAAATACACACTAAAAATGAGTTAAACTACATATGTATTTTGTATTTCAATACGTATTATACATGGTTGCTGATTTTAGTGTACAAATAGAATTATTCATTTGGTATAGTTTGCAGAAAATAAAAATAACAATTGAGTTATGAAAGTAGTTTGTGAACATCTCCAAGTCCTTGATCTTGTCCCCTTTAAATTGATCTTTCTTTAGTATTTGATTTGCATGATTAGTTGCTGTTTAAAAAATTGTATTCTTGCATGTTTTTGTATGATCTTAATGATTCTTTGTTGCTTTCTTGTTTAGTGTTACATTAATCTTTGATTAATCAAGTTGATCTAATTAGAGAACCACATTAGTGATATTGCTTAATCCACCTTTTCTCGTGGGAACGATACCCACTCTTTAGTGATACTACTTGATTCGATATACTTGTCGGATTGTTGCGAAAGAATTCGTAGCATCAATATGATTTAACAAAAAAATAAAAGTTATTCTAAAAAAATATGTTTTTTTTTGTTGCTAAATATTTTTTTCGCTTTTGGCTAATATGAAAAAAGACGTATTCAATTTACAATAAAGATAAATTTAACAACAAATTCTAATCTATACACCAAAACTGAGAATTAATATAAATATTTTTTTAACACATTTTTATACCAGATTATTGTAAAAGTAGATAGATGTATTGTCTTAATGTTATACAAATTATATGGTCTCTTCACATGGTTAACTGTTGATATTTATGTTTACAAATAGAAAAAAATTATATTCAAAATATCGAATGGGGTTAAAAAAGTAGAATGAAGGGATGAGAGAGATCAAAACAAAATAAGAACATTGCTAACCTTTAGGATCTATTATTTTAATTTTTGGGTTTATCTTGCTTTTTCATTTCAAGCTCCTAACTTCTGAGTTTTGTTTTTGGATTTATTTTGCATTTTGGTCTCAATTTCTTGCTCTTTTCAACTTAATTTGTTGTTGAATTTTAGTAGGCTTAATCTAACTTCTATCATCTTTGACAGGAATTAATTATGGCTATAACCCAAACTTGATACTGTCATCAAGTTGAACACAGGTCTACCACGGAAAACATTTCATTTCAAAAATATAAATTAATATTATTACAACTTTATATCAAATTTTCGATCCATTCAATAATTTTCAAAAATATACTTTTTTTACCTTTTTCTTTGCACATGACATTTGTCAATCAAATAATTAAGAAGACACTTATCAAATAATAAAAGCACCGCTTATCAATCTATGATGCACTCGGGAAGTGCAAATCTTAATGTCCTTTAGTTATAGTATATTAATAAATAGATGGATTAAAATGGTTTGTTTCAATTTTTTTATTTGAACAAGTTTAATTAGGCAAACATTTTTTTTCTCATTTATTTTGATCTAAATACCCCTAACAAATAGAAAGTGAATCCATAATCTAACCCCCTTACCAAAGCTACTAGTAATAGCAAACTAATAAAAGTTCCAAAACTTTTTTATCCTTATTAAATACAAATATTGTGCTTTGAGTACATTTTATTATGCCTAGTAGTTCTTCACATAACTACTTACAAAATTATTTTACTATATAATACAAAAGAATTGATGAAATATCACAAATTAAATAAAACATAGCATATCCATTTCATTAGTCTAAGATTTTATTTTCTTTAGCAGCTCCTTAAAAAACCTTGTTAATGATACTTGGGCGTGCTTTACACAAGGCCTCCAAAGGAATCAATTTTGGGGTGGTGGCTCCTTTTCCTTCACTCATCTCAATTTTTTCTTCACTCATTCGCTTCCATTCAAAACATTGAATCAATAATCCCAGAGTTAAACTCACTGTACGGTTCCCCAAGTTTGCTCCAGGACATGCCCTTCTTCCAAGCCCAAATGGAATCAACTTTTCTGCTTCTCCTTCTTTCTCAAACCTCTCAGGCTTGAACTCTGTAGGGTCCCTCCATAATTCAGGATCTCTATGAATAGCCCAAGCATTTACCAAGAGAATAGTATTCTTTGGGAAGTTGTATCCTCCAACGGTGCAATCTTTTGAAGAATAATGTGGCGCCAATAATGGGAATGCTGGGTACAATCGAAACGTTTCGTGGATAATATTTTGTAGGTAAGGGAGTTTCGAAATGTCGGATTCTTCAATCAAGCGATCTTGTCCTATTTGAGTATCAATTTCTTCCTTTGCCTTCTTTAATGCCTCTGGATGGTTTAGTAATGCAGCCATAGCCCATTCTAAAGAAGTTGCCGATGTTTCTGTTCCTCCAAGAAGCATAACCTGCAAGTTAAATTTGATAACATGAGAGGAGTGAAATGTTTGTTTCATTTTTTATAAAACTAAATAGTAACTTTCTTCGTGTTCAAAAGTTTGGAAAATCTTAGTGAGTGTTATTAATAAAAATATGTATTTTTAGCTAAATTTTATAAAGAGTCTAAGCAATAATTATTAAATCTTAAATTTTAATCAAAATATAAAAATAAGATGTCGGGTAATCTTAGCATTTCTTAAAAAAAATAAAATAAAATAAAATAAAAACGGAAGAAGAAGCAGCTAAAAGAAAAGAGTTGAAAGCAACAATTACCAGAACAATGCCTTTGATGATTTGATCCGTGTAGTACTCGGGCTGCGACTGTTGCAGGCTCAATAAATGGTCAATCATAGTATTTTTATTATGACCACCCTGTTTCATTCTGTGTTGATCAATAAGCCCCTGCAAGAATGCATCGCATCTCGTAGCAATAGCCTTGAGCTTCTTCTCCACGTTCCCAAAATCGAACCACCGAAGAACCTTCACGAATTCAAAAGGGTTACTTGACCCTCCAAACGATAACAGCTCCTTCATGATCTCCCTGAACTGCTTCGCTTCCTCTGTGTCAGCGACATCACAGTCACCACCATAGTACCTTTCATGGATAAATAAATGTAAGCATTTTTTTTTTTTGGTTGTAAATATGATGATATATAGAGATATATTTTTTTTTACACAATTAAATTGAACTGTTTATGTAGTTTCTTATTAGTGAGGATGATTGAAGAAAAACTGGAGAATAAAAACTATTTACTATTAAATATGTTACGTACTGGGGAGCTTCTTCACTTGGGGGGATATAAGAGAGGTACACACTAGGAATCAAACAGAACAAGCCCACAAAGATATAAAATGAAATCAATTCAGCTTAAAATTTTGAAGTTTCTTCTACCTAACTAATTTGAGGTTTAAAATTTAGGATTTAGCTTTGTTTAAAGTTTAGTATAGCCGACAATTGTTGTCAGTGGTAAACGAAATTATCATGTTGAAAATAAAAAAATATATATAAAAAAAAGTAAAAAATTAATTTTAAAAGAATATAAATAACTAATTTTTTAAAGAGTTATACTACACACCCAGCCTAAGATATTATTGATTCGGGTAAGATTTTGTGAAAATAAATTAAGTAAAGAATGATAAAGAAAAGAGATTAAGGGTAGGTAAACTTGTGAGAAAACACTTCTATTATAGGCAAAATAAGCAACACTAGGACCAATGATGTAAAGTGATGGTGGAGAACAAGTGTAGAGACCTTAACTAATGTCACAAGAGGATGAATGAGTTTTGTAGAGTGAAAAATGTTTGGGTAAGGATGATTGTAAGGTTAGTTTTTCAGATTTTTTGGTTCTTGTGATGAACAAAATGAAGAACAAGTGAATGATAATCTTTTAAGTTTTAGAGAAAAATTTGAACACTACTTTAGAGGCCGGGAAAGGTTGGGAAAAAGCTTGGAAGAGCTTATGAGAGAAGTGGTGAGTGATGTATTTATAATGGTTATTTTGGAAGGAAAAAAGAATGCTTTATGTTGATGGAGACATTTTGAGCAAGCTTTGTACTCCCAAACTGATCACCTAAATGGGATAATTGTCAAAAGGTGTTTTATGGTCTTCTTTCCCTATTTTAAGCAATTTAGCTATATAAGGGTGAAAGAGGATAAATTGATCTCCATAAATTAAGGTTAACTCATGACTTGTGACATTAATTAAAGGGACATCTAGTTTGGTTTATTTCTAACTAGATGACTTTCTCTACACCTCAAATCCAACCAATTCACTTTTACCAATTTAGTTCCCATAAAAAGAGAAGAGCTCAACTCCTTAGGGTATTTCTTTGGGTATCATCCTTTTGACCCAACACCCATAGAAAAAACTCTACTTTTCCTCCTTAACTATGCATAAGGCCATCACATAATTACTTAAATAAAACCAAATTATATTTTTGTTGTACAATCAATTATTTTTAGTCATTAAATAACAATCAAATAATATATTTACTTGTAATTAAAAAATTCCAATGCATCAAATAGTACATGTAATACACTGAAAACTTAATGCTAATTGTTTTTTTATAGTTTACTCAAAATAAATATGCTGGCAACCAATTTTTTTTTTAAATCTTAAATTATAAACTTTAACTCAAAAGATGGATATCTTATTTTTTAAAAAAAAATTTGTAATAAACAAGTGCGTTAGTTTATGTTAGCTTAAATTGGTTGACAAGTAAAACTAGTGTAGCTTGTTAATTTAATTTTACTTAATTTTCAGAACATACCTCTTCCCCGAGATCATCCTCATGATGGTGTTGAACGTCATCTCATTGAGCTTCGACTTCATCTCCACCTTGGCAAAATCTTCGCCATTTCGCGATGAAGCCGCAAGGCTTTGCACCAGCCTCATGATCTCGTCCTTCCGTATTCCCAAGAACGAGTTCAGGCGGTGCGTGGACAGGACATCAAGGGAGATAATACGGCGGACATTGCGCCAGTGGTCTCCGTAAGGCGCGACGGTGACGGTGGTGAAGTTGTAGCCGACGTGTTTCCCGGCTGTGAACGGTGGCCGGTTGGCCAAGATGATGTCGTTCTTGGTGAAGCATTCTTGAACAAGAGACGGCGACGAGACGACCACGACGAACTGGGAGCCGAACCAGAGGGAGAAGACTTGGCCGTACTTTTGAGAGAATTCGTGGAGGGTTCGGTGCATGGGGAATTTGAGTTGGCGGAGGTTGCCTAAGATGGGAAGAGGTGGTGGACCTGGTGGAAGGTTTTTGAACCTTCTTGTTGAAAACAGGAACTTGAGCGTTATCAAGACGACGAGAATAGAAAGGAAGAAGGTGTAGGAGATTAATGGTGTCATTTTAGCTTTTGCTATGGTGGGTGCGTGTTGTTATTACTTATTAGTACGATACAAGATGATCTTTTGTTGAATGTGATGCAAGGTTTCGTGCTATATATATAGATTACATACGCAAAGTGGATGAATAATTCATGTACAAAATAATGTACAGAGTTTCCGGAGACTCAAAAAATCTGACATATGTATTTCTGAATTTTTTATTTTGTTTGAACCAACAAATATCCACAAAATAAAAAATCTAATTACTCAAGTCAAAAAAAAAAAAAAAATCTAATTACTAATCCATCAAGTACTTATTATATAAATAAAGTAGACGATCCTCTCAATTATATAAGTTTTGAGATAGTACGTTTTATTTCGATTTGTATACATTAAAATTTTCTAGTATGACCATTTATAAAAAATTCTATGAGTTAAATGAGTAAACATTTAAAATAACAAATTTTTTTAATGGCTAAATCGAATTTTTGAATAAAATTAGAGAAAATATAAAATAAGTGTTAAAATATTTTAAAATAATTCAAAAAATAAATAATAGAGGCTGAAAGAGAATCGAAAAGGGCAATTGGGTTTTTTTTTAAAATAAAATAAAAAAAAATCATTACTTCCTATTAAAAATTATTAAATCATTATTTATTGTCCGTTTTTTTTAAGTTGAGGGATAATCGACGTAGTTTCCATTGATTGTTTGTAAATCTACACATAATCGATGTAACTTATACCGATTCTTTACAAAAGTACACATAATCGGTATAACATACGCCAATTTTCTCCTGGTCCCCACGCCTATTAAAGGCGACGCCCATCTCCACTGATTCTTTATTCACTTCTCTCCCCACTCAATCTCACTCCCTACACTTTCTTTTCTCTCTTCTCTCTCGTCTCCCACCACCGCGTCACATCATCACCATTAGGTATGTTATTTTTTTTTTTCTGTTCTTAGTTATTTTTTTTATAGTTAATGTAGGTATAGTAGAATTAGGATAGAATAATTAATTTAATATGCGTTAGTGTAGGTATATTAATTTATTGTATGTGTAAAATTAGGTATATTAATTTACATTAGTTTATTATTTTCATAATTAATTACTTGTATAAATTATTCGATTAAGTTAATTTTAAATTTTTAAATATAGGTAGTTTTAACTTTAATTTTTTAGCTTTAAATAGATTTTTCTTTAAATTTTTTAATTTATATTAGTTTATCATTTGTTAACATTAGTTAAAATGTATTAATTAGGTTTAATTATTTTTAAATTTTTAGTTTAAATAGATTTAACCTTAAATTTTTAATTTTAAACATATTTAAATTTTTTTTAATTTATA
Source organism: Stylosanthes scabra (assembly GCA_036250425.1). Taxonomy (NCBI): domain Eukaryota; kingdom Viridiplantae; phylum Streptophyta; class Magnoliopsida; order Fabales; family Fabaceae; genus Stylosanthes; species Stylosanthes scabra. Next base: position 14,734 of record JASCZI010121004.1, on the reverse strand, counting down.
TTAGTTTATTGTTGACTCTTCCCAATCGCCATATATACTGGCTATAACCCGCTGTTTTCCAATCCAGACTTTCCTGTACGATGCTTTGTAACCAAAGTGCTGCTCCACTGATCCTTGAAGAACTCTTATAGCAATTTTTAGATATGCTTTTACCATAACAAATATATATTGGGCAATGACTTTGGAATCTAGCCGACCATGGTCTTGGCCAACTGATGTTTGCATGCAGGAGTGTGGACCATTAAAATGCCTAACCTCCCATATCTCCTTCTTTCGCCGGTAGGATACATGTATCATCCAACCACATCCATGATCCTGTTGCACGCATCTCGCAGCGTATTTGAATTGGTCACTCTCTAATATTTTATAATCAACCGTCCGGTTAATACTATACGTCTTTACTGCCATCAGAACAGCTTCCTTATTCTGAAACTCTTGACCGACTTCGAACTCAGATGTTGGATCATCATCAGGTGCATGTTGACGATGAGAAACATGCTCATTCATTGCATCTAGATTCAATGAGGAGAAGTGGGTTGGACAATCATACCTTTTAGAGATTGCTGGCTGTGTTAATGCAATTGATGAACCAGTGAAAGTAGTTCATCTCGGCTACTGCTTCCGCCTCGGCTGCTGCTTCCGCCTCGGCTGCTACTTCTGCTTTAGATAAAACCTCCTGATCGATCACTTCATCGGAGAGAACAGGATCCATAAAGAATGATTCAGCCATTGGGTGCTCTGCAACAACCGCTCTTTGGTGGCTTTCCACCTCTTCTTTCATTGATCCCACTTGATCCAGGTTCAACGTAGAGTTTGATGCATTTATGCTGCCTTCGGGTGTGACGTTCAGATCAAACATCATACCCCTAATTAAACCTCTTGCTAGATCAGTTGATTGAGTATCATTAGCGTGACTAGACGAAATACTATCTGCCACGTCAACTAGAATGGCAAAAAGCTCTAGCAAATGAATATCCGGATGATGTACATGCCAATAAATCGCCAAGTCAACCTCCTCATCAGTGCGCAGTGAGAACCTGATAAGCTTTTCGTCGATTAGAAAACATCTAAATATGTTAAAACATAACAATGCTAATATTTAAAACTATCATACCTTTTATAAAAATAGCCATTATCAACCACGGCGGGATATCTGTAATATATATTTTTCACACGTTTAACGCCTCGTTTACCAGTCGCATCTAAGATTAAGTTCCTTAAACTAGACAAACATCGCACGCTGTCTGGAAGATAAGCAAAAATAGGATTAGCAGAGCTAAATATAACAGAACAATCTTCAGCTTTAATTATCTCATCATCGTAGTGAATAAGAGGGAATTGAGACATTTCCCACAACAATATATGATAAACATAGAGATGTAGAGTAAGAAATGTATATATATGAAGAAGGAAGGAGGTTTTAAAATGTGTGTAGATGATCTGAAAGTGATTTATCTATTTATAGACAGGTACAAGAGAGTTAATCTGTTAAGGTTTCATCGGTTGTATCGAAGGGATGATGAAAATTGGTGTAAGCCACGCCGATTTATATAAATTTTATCTTGGTTGCACCAAAATCGGTGTAACCCACACTGATTTATTATAGGGAAACACAAAATCGGCATAGGTCATGCTGATTATTTATTTATTTGTCTCGTTTTCACCAAAATCGATGTAGGTTACGCCAATTATCTCCTAATTTAAAAAAAATGGATTTCAGTAAATAATGATTTAATAATTTTTAATAGGAAATAATGAATTTTTTTTATTTTATTTTAAAAAAAAAACCCACAATTGGGCAAAGGGGTAACCGCTTCTTGATTTGTTTGCTTGCTAACTGCTTGTTTGGTTTGAGGGAAAATGTGAGGAGAGAAAATATGAGAAGAGAAAATAGATAGAAAAGTAAGTTTTCTCTCGTTTGGATCACAAAGAAAAATTGAATGGAAATGATAAAAATCATGTGGGTCCCACCAAAAAGTTTTTATCTCCCATATGACGTGAAAATGGAGAGAAAAGAAAGAGAAGCATCAACACATAGATAAATTTACTATAGTGTCCTTTGGTTACTACAAAAAATCATAATAGTAGTTATTAGTACTTACTCACTTGCGCTATGATCTTTTTTTTTTTAACTTTGTAGTACTAAGCTACCATCTTTAATAATTTTAAGATCCAATATATTATGATTATAAGTATTTGCTCTTTAGGTATATTTTTATCTACTTAATGTGTTGTTTATATAAAACTATTTCACTGTTTAGTTTATAATCTAACATTTTTTATATAATGAGTGTTATTATGTTAGTAGAATTATATAAGACTTTTGGTCACATGTAGCAAAAAATATTTCTAGCCATTTTTTATGCTAATAATATATATTTGTTGTAAAGACAATTTAGTAAATTATTTCTTAAATATAATATAATAAGTTTATTATATATTTTATATAAGTATTTTTATTACTTTTTTAAGATTATAAAGTTATTTATTTATATTTATTTGAAAAAATAAATTTAAAAATTGTTTTAATTAAAATAATATATTGTAGTTTTTAATTTACAAATAAAGTAAATAATATTTTTCTATATTATTTTTTCATAAAAAACAATTTGAATACATGATATGTTTTAATTTACAATTAAACGGATATTAAGGTCATTTTGTTCTATTATGATTTTTCCTCTTCTTCATTTTCATTTCATCCAAACAAAAAAAAAAAAACTTTTCCATTCATTTTCTTTCCATTTATTTTCTTTTAATCCAAACAACACAAAAATCATTCACTTTTCTTTTTATTTTCTTTTTTTTTATTTTTTTTCCTTTCATTTTCTTTCCTTTCATTTTCCTTTCTCCATCCAAACATAGCGTAAGTGCGAAGTTAACAGAGGTTTTAGGGAACGTATATGGAAGAAGACTATGCAGGTTTGACTGCTGGTTGCACGCCACGTGGCAGATACGTGGGTCAGTGTCACGTGTTGTCACCGAAAAGATTGATGAGAGCATATCATGAAAGTGAGTTTTTCAATCCGACAATTTTGAACTCTTGTTTTTCCTTATAAAGGGTATCAACTATCATTCTATCAACTAGAGTAAGTAATTAATAAGTTTAGATTTAGAGCCAAAAGTATATTCATTTAGATGAACAAATGGACTTGTCCGATATATTTGACCTATTTTAACAGTTTTACTTTAAGAAGAATTGAACCTAAGATAGACAATTAAAGAGTAAAGACGTTTGTCGATATATTGCGTGGATATATGTGTCTCTAAATTTATTGTTGAAATATTTGACATAGTTTGCTTTTGTTGAAATTCCATTTATTTTTTTAATGAGAAATTCTTCCTGAACTAATTTAACTTAGAATATAGGTAGAAAATTTGTATAACATAAATATAATATTTATAAATTATGTAGGTAAAATATAATAAGTACAAATAAAATATGATACATATAAATATAAATGATGTGATTTATGAATACAAATACATTTATTGATTTTATACTCGCTAAAAATAATATATTACAATATAGCATTTCTCTTTCTTAATATACATATAGACAGCATAAGAGGGGCAAGTTAATTTTATCGAGAAAAAATAAATAAATAAACAAGTGGAATTCTATATTCTTTGTATAAATAATATATTCACAAACACATGTATGTTAAATGGGTGAGTTGTGGAAAACTCTATATATTTTCCGTATCATAAAAATATCCGTATGTAGGGAAGTATTCACCTCTAAAGTGACTTGTTTTGAAAGTTCAAAAAAGGAACAATAATAGAGAGAAGTTTCATCACTTGACAATTTCGTTGGACAATGAAAATTGAACACCACTTTTGAAAGTAAGATAGAGATATAAAAGAAAGACGAAGATAGAACAATCCCTAGTGAAGATAATTGTTTAGTTTGAAGAAAGTTTTTCTTTCTTTACAGATAATTCCGTTTTTGAAGATTTTAAATAGTATAATATTTTGTGTTCCTATTATTAAAAAAATAAGAATAATAGAAAGAGTAATAAGAGTTATGAGAAAGATTTAGCAAAGATTAATCTCGTAAAATATTTTCAAGTTACAATAATATATACATGGATTTTGCAATTATGTTATTCACCTACTCAAATCAGCCACTAGTATATATAATATACATTAAAATATAAAATATATATTAAAAATAATAAAACTATATATATATATTCATGTAAAAATATATGATGGTTGATTTTTAGTGACTATTTTCGGTATTTAAATAGAATTCTTGATATATATTTGATTGTTGATTTTTAATATGAGTTATATTATTTACACACTAAAATTAACCATTCAAATCAACCACTAGAGTATAATATACATTAAAATATAAAATACATTTAGTAACTCAAAATAATGAAATTGTACATGTATTCATATATATAAATACATAGTAACTGATTTTAATAAGTGATAACTGAATTTAGTATATAAAAAGAATGGTTGAATATATATTTATATACGTTATATTATATTTTTTAACAAAATAATTAACTATCTTAATTCTTAATAATTAAATATTTTAAAATAGAATAATTAATTTTTTATAGTAGTAAAATCAAATTTTTATAAATACTAAATATGTATACGTACTATAATCGATTTTTTGTTTATGGTTATTTATATAGTAGGGTTTATAAATTTAATAATTAAGAAAAATTATGTAAAAAGTTGTATATCTATAATTATTTGGACTTTGTTCAACAAAGAAAAAAAAAGAATTGGACTTTGATACTCCCTAATCTTAATCTGGAACTTTCGGCCTTATAAACTGCTCTTGTTGATTTTTAGAGAATTCAGTAATTGAATAGTTGATGGTTCAATAATTGTTGATGGCAATATTCTAGAAATATTACATGTACGCATACTTCTTGATATCTCAGTCAAAAACTATCAATGTCAATTCCAATATGTGATATATCGTGTGTTGTTTGTTCTCTTCTTCTTCAAGTTTGAAGGTTGACTTGTCAATTACAAAATTTACTATAGCTACGGAAATTGAAGAGTCATGTACGAATTGAAAGATGGCCGGTGTAACAGAGCCTACTGGTAATTTAGAATTTAAATCCTCTAAAGTCTAAACTAAGCAAACTAGGGTATAACGCACGGGATAATTTTATAAATATATCATTGAATAAAAAATATTGGAATGAGATGTGAATAGAATTAATTAAAATATGAAATATTAAAATCTTACCATATGCGTTATAAAATATTGGTGTTTTGGTCACGATAGACATATGAAAAATCCCTGAAAAAACCTGAGACGAAAAAAAAAAAAAAAGAGAATTAGAAAAGTTGAAAAATTTCTTGGTCACATTTTCATTCTGCATCTATATTTATACTTATCAGGTAAAAGAGGAAAAATAAATTTGAATGTCTGTAATTTTTAAAATATTTTTAAATGATATAAAATATTTTGAATTACAGTTTTGTTTTGCATATTATATTAAATAAATAGAATTCAAAAACAAAATTCAAATCAAATTTCAAATTTAAAGACTCACCTAAAATCAGGAATGACTTGTTTAGAATGATAGCAATGACATCAATCAACCAATAGAAAAGAGACACTTGGCACGATTTTAAGCGTTATTATAGGTCAACGGAGTGAGGCCTCCAAATAACGAACAATGAGCTTGGAGTCTTATTTTTTTTTATATTTTAATAGATAGATGTACCCTTGAAACACTTCTACTAATTTTTGTATAAACCAGAACAAAAAATGACAACTTTTAATTTCGACAATTAGAGACCATGCCTATCATGTTCATGACAACTGATAAATATAAAACATAATAAAATTTTATATAAAATATATATTCTTTAGAAAAGACTCTTTATTTTAAACCAATTTTTACCTTTAAAAAATTGTCTGAGTTCAAGCAAGTAACTGAATTTTAAATAATTCACTTAAATTTCGAATTTTATCTTGAATCATATTAATTACCAAAGCAATTCGGATTCTTATAATCATGAATTTAAGACAAAACAAAAATTCTAAAGTTCCTAACCTCGTTGCCATCTTTAAAAATAATTAAGGTCCATAGTTCTCATTTATTTGTTGATTTGTTGCATGCTAAAGGATGCAAGCAAAGTATAATGAGTGTTGTAAAAGACCTCTAACTATATAATGTTTTCAATAAATTATTTTAATCTTTCTACCTGAACATAATATTTTATGTTTAATAATAAGGTGACTTTATTATGATAGTGAACTTATATTATAACATTTAGTCTTCATATATATCATGAGCATTGCAAATGATCGATAGTCACTAAAATATAATCGTGTGAATAATGCAGGTGATATGTCCCATCATGATTAGGCCCATTACGGATAAGTGAATGACCACATTCATAATTCAGCTCACTGCTAATAAACAGAAAGGCTTACTTGGCCCATATCCAATATTCAGCACATGTTCAATTAATAAACTTAACTCTTAAGAATGAAGCTCCCAACAAACAAGATAAGGCCAAAAACAATCAGTCAACATAACTGCATGGCCACATCCCACAAAAATAGGGATTTGATTCACTCACCCTAACAACTGCAGAAGCAGTTACTCCATCCTCAAGGCCTATAAATATATCACTCTAGTTTCAAGTTATGGTATGCAATCTTCTCCTTCTTATACTTTATTCCCTAATACACTTTTGCTGACTTAAGCGTCGGAGTGGCGTTGCAGGTCCACCCCCACGCTGTTCCAAGCTTGGTCAACCTCTTGGAAGCCGAGTCCGCCCTCTTTGAAGCCAAGACGCACCCGAGGAGGATCTCTTCGCCAAGTGACCAGCCCAGAACATTGGCGCCCACCGTGGGGCAAAACACTAACATCCCAACATTTCTGTCTTGTTTTTTCCTTGCTTTTCTTCTCTTTTTCAAGAGTTAAAAGCATGGTGACGAGTTAACAATGGAGTCACACCGAGCAACACTCAACCGCTTGCCTTGGTGACCTCTTTGCAATCCGCGCTGATCTCTTTCTGAAGGGAAGAGGTCAACCACTCTGCTACTAACCATGAGGCTGAATCCAATTTCTGCTTCACTGAGCCATCAAAGTATCCATTGAGAATTCTGTCATCTACTATCTACATTGCAATTAACAAAAGAAGAGGTAACAAGTATCACGTTTACTTATAAAAGAATACGATTATGCTTGTTACAATACTTAAACAATCTGGCCAGGTACTAAAAGAGTTCGGCCAGGCACTTTGAAAAATAAAAAACCCTAATAGCCGCCTTTCTCATAAAGTACTACAATTCATGCTATTTTTCTGCACTATTTTTATGCTTTCTTATGTGTAACTGCTCAACAACTTTATCTCAATTTCAATCTTTTAATTTTTAAATTTCTGTTATACTAAACAACTCAGTTAAAATCAACCCTAAATATTAGGACTTGATAACTGTTATATTGAACAGCTCATCCATGAGCTATTCTTTTTTGTTGCACTTTTCTATCTTTAAGGAATAACTGCTGATCACTTTAACTATTTACTGCTCTCTGTTGTTGCTTACTTTTTCTTTTAACATATTAAACAACTCATCAAACCTGTTAAGCAACTTGAACAAAAAAAAAAGTTTTCCAACTTAATAAACATCAATTTTTCAACCCGTCAAAAATACTAAAATAACCCGGCCAAATACTAAAACAGCTCAGCCAAATGCTAAAACAATCCGGCCAGGTACCAAAACAGTTCGGCAAAATGCTTAAACAACTCGGCATGTATGTTAAACAACTTGGCCAATCCCTTTTATGTATGTTATCATAATTTCCGATCTCTTTTATGCATGTAATTATGATTTCTGATCTCTTTTAAGGAAGTATACAGCTCGTTGGCCTCTCTAACTAAGAGCTCGGCCTTAAGTTATGTTTTTCAGTTAATGTAACGTCCCAATTCCTAGGCTGCAGTACTAGTAATTGAGAGTTACCATTCAGTGACCTCTAGGACCCTAATTTATTATGAATATAAATATATAATATGAGCCTGTCGCATAAAACGTGAATCGCGTACAAATTAAATCATACGTGCAAGAAGTTCCGATATAAGCATACGCGTAAGTAAGACCGTCGGGGAATAAGATAGAAACTTACCTAACAATATATCTATATAATATATAAGATTATTCAGACTTAGAGTTTATACAACCAAAATATAAAAGCGTCATAGGAGACTAGTACTATCATACATACATATACCTTACAGACTTTTCCATAAACTTTCTAAGCTCTGAGCCCTGGCTCATCCTGACAGCCCCTAGACTGGTACTCAGGCTTCTAACAAAATACCTAGCCCTCAAAAGTACTATGAAGTGAGGGAAAGACTCTCTTTACTGTACAGACATCACGAAATAAAGACACAGGGACATCTTCATTAGTCTTGTCTAGAACAGTCGCCACACACCTCTGCTAGTCCTTCCGGAGGGGAAACGAAACTCATACGGGGAATAGTGGATCCCGGAATGTCAGGAATATGCACGGTCGGAGTAGATGCCGGGGTAGTCTGCTCATCACTCGGGAGTATACTGACATCTAGAAGAGGTAAGGCCTCTGATGCATCTTCCTTAGTGCCGTCACTCCTAAGCATACAAGATGGGGACCCACGGGTACGTACTGGTAATACGGGAGCAGGAAGGACTCGGTCGGTCTGACGAACAACACCCTGAGAACTAGCACTACGAGCGAACAAACGGCGGTAAGCAGTAGCTCTCATACACGGGG
>JASCZI010121003.1:60382-82644 GCA_036250425.1 Stylosanthes scabra | reverse complement strand
CTTATTATCAAGCATGGATGTTGTCCATTGGGCAAACCATGGCTCTGGACCACGGTATCTATTGAGTGGCCCACACTCCAACCGCTGAAACAATATAATCTAACAACCAAACAACCAAAGCATTTAGAAATTCTTAATCAATGAATCTATTGTTTAATATCATCTAGAAAAGTCTTAGATTACTTACAACAAGTATGAACATGCAACTAGAAAGGTGTTTAATACCCTTTCTTTGGAAGTCCCTGATGGAATCTTTAATCCAAGTAAAGATTTGCAATGACCAATTGTATGTTCTTGGATTTGCAACATCTACCACCAGTGGCAAGTGTCGTTCTGGAGAAATGTAATTGTTTGTCGTTGGGCATAGGAAGCTCTTCGCCAAAAGCAAGATGAAGGCTTCCCGGAACTCCCTTCTTTCTTCATTACTTCCCATTGGGCATTCAATCACAAAAGCTTTTAAGTCTGCTAGAGTCACCTGCCCCCATCTCAGTTTCAGCGCAGCAAAACGATTGTTTGCAGGGGCATAATCTGGGAAATCATATCCTAATTATCAAGTAAAAAAATCAAGTTATCATCTAAAACCGACTGAAATTATCATCAGTTTTCAACTAAGCTTATCATCCAAAACTATAAATAAATTTAATACTAAAACAGAAATATCTAAAGATTCAGACAAGTTTAACAGCATGAAACAAAAGTTTTACCATATGATGGAAGCCCGATTGCGCGCTCAATAACTGAAGCATTAACATCGATCATGCCAACATCATCTCTTATCAAGTTGTTTTCCAAATCGAACTTTGAAGCCAAATGGAGGAAAAGCTCCTGTTTGACAGTCCAATTTGGCATATCTTCCAAATCACGAAATCCCATGGCGATAACTTCAGCCATCTTCAGGTCTTTTTCTCCTATTTCTTGCATTATTTTGCTAAAGCCCGATGGCGAGCATCTAGAATCTAATGATTTCTCTTTAGGACCATTAGGATTTCTTGGCCTCCCTCCTTTCTTCCAATCTTTATTATCATTTGAGGAAGAACTCATTTTTTAATCCCTGTAAAGAAGAAACAAAATTAGAAAACATATCTAAACTTATAGAATCTGCTCAAGACAGCAGGTGAATTTTATATTTATAACGATGATAATTAACATAAAATAAAGCAATAACAGAACTGTGAATGAAGTGATCAGCATATGATAAATTTCAGCTACCAAGTCCTAAGATAATAATTTAGAAATGTTAATTTTAATATACTCTTTGATTGAACAAGTACATAGAGTTGGTATAGAATGGTTCAGCAACCTTACTAATTTTCAGTTTCCAAACTCATTGATTCCAATAAGAAATTAAAACCAATACAGAATACAATTAACATACATTTTCATTTAACAAAGCTTATATTCAACTCTCAAAAGTCAAAGCTCAAAAACGGAAATCAAGTTTTATATACTCAAAGCATTCAACAGTTCATTTATGAGCCAGAATAACAAATTAAGCAAAAAATGAAAATCTATTGATTATTGTGTTATCACCATGGATACGCATTGCTAAAACCTGAAATCAACAAAATCTAACTTGCTATATAAATGCATCCATGTATAATAGATAACCTGATAGGAAACCATAGCAGTAACATGAATGTTGATTGATCGCAGGTGATAGTTAATTAATCAAAATTTCAACAAAGAAACCAATTCCAGAACAAGATTTATTTTCAAAACATTTTGACAGAGTATAAAAACTAAGAATACAAAAGGGGAAAACCGTTTTCAAAGAGTCTCTCTCTTTGAAGTTATCATCAATTATCATGCAAAACCATTTTTCAATTTTAAATTAAAATAGAAAATTGAGAAGAACAACCATTTGTTCTTTTAAAAAATCTGCATGTTTTGGTTCAACATCTCAAATTATCATGGAAATACACTAAAATAATCACAATCAACATCTCAAATTCAAATTAGTGTCATGGAAATCATTCAAATTATATAACTAGCAGTAGTCATTGTTAGAATAATAAGCAAGATCACCTGAATTAAACTCATACACGTCAAGAACAACCCATATATATCACTCAAAACAGCAGCAACAACATAGGCTTGACAAATTTCTACTGATTTAGCAATCACAAATTATGATGCATATACACTAAAGTCAGATCTCACAAAATTAATTAAAACCTAATGAAATATTTGTCAATCAAAATCAGATCAAGCACATGCAAATTACATCTCAAATCATTTCCATTATCATGCAAAACCATTTTCAATTTTAAATTAAAATAGAAACAAAGACCACAAAAATCACAATCAACATCTCAGATTCAAATTGAGATGAAATCAAACAAATTACATCAAAATCTCGAACCGGTTCCATGCATATACAGTTCATTCTCAAAACATTTTTTATCATCCAAAACAGTTAGGAATTATCACTCATTTCAGCTATGCTTATCATCCGAAACTATTTTTTTTCAAATTTGAATTAAAAATAGACTTCGCGCGCAAAAATAGAAATGAAGGAACTCAACTATGGTTTAATAGATTGACTCACCTTCGTTGAAGTTGAAGAACGACGGCGAACGACGGCGGTTGAAGCATGACGACGGTTGAAGAACAACGGTGAACGAAGGCGGTTGAAAAATGACGGCAGTTGAAGGATCTTGACGGCTGTTGAACGATCTTGACGGCGGTTGAAGGATCTTGACGGCGGTTGAAGAAGATATGAAGGTGAAGAAGAGGATGATTATCGCCGGCGGTTGTTGAAGAAGACGGTAAGGATCGGCGGTGGAGATGATAGGTGGATATGAATGTGGTTTAAGGAAGGTGGAGATGATGGCGGAGAATAAGGCGGTGGAGAATAAGGCGTTGAAGATGATGGCGGTGGAGATGATGTTGGTGGTGATGTTAGGGTTCTTTTACTGCTGTAAAAGATTTTTGGATGATTTTTTTTTTGGTAATAAGATTTTTGGATGATAGTGGTTGTGAAATCTGTGTAGTTAGGAATTAGATTGTGGGTTAAGTGGATGATAGGGGTTTGGGCTAACAAGAAAACGTTTTTGGTGATAAGCTGGGTGGGTTGGTCTGGGCTTCGTGTTTTTGGATTGGCTGGATCCGCATTTTTTGTTGGCTACGTATGGGCTCCTTACTGTGGGCTCCGTAGCATTTGCTGTTTTTAATAATCTTGAATTTTCAATTTAAGGAAAGGCCCTATTTTTATAATTAATATTGATTTTGAATTACAATATCCTATTAAGATGATTTTTATTATCTGTCAAGAAAAAAAAAAACAAATCATCCAAAAACAGTAAACTATTATCGTGCATAAACATGATCATCTAGAAATTAAACATTTTAAATTCTAATTATTAGCCTAATAACTTAAACTCACGTTATCATAATCTAGGGGGTTTGATAATTCATTCCACAATTCCATAAAATTTATTAGGTATATGCCACAATCATTGCTATTTGGATTCTTTGGTACGATGGCATATTTACATGAGAATCCTTCTTCTTGGTGATCAAATGTTGGAATTGCTATCTCTTCACCATGTTTCGATTAACTTTCCTATGCTAAGACAATCAAATGAAATTAACTAAGGAAAAAAAAAATCAAAGATACATAAATTTATAAAAATATATAAACAAACATAACACATATTCATCAATCAATCTTCTCATATCATCATAGAGCTCACTATAGAAGGAGTTAAGAGCAAACAGGAATGTAAACACATCCAAGCTTTCAATTAAAATAAAAAAAAGTAGTAATAAAAAAAAAAAATCATTTAAGTCAAGCAATTACCCTTTTTTTCTTCAACTGCGTCCTTGTAAAAAATTTGTTCTATTAACCTCAAAATTTAGATCTATTCCTACATAATTTTCGTCATCGACATATCTTTGCGAATTTTTTGTAGTGATAATGGTACACTATAAACATAGAGAAACTTATTATCCCAAATTGAAATAAAAAATATCATTCAAACAGAACAAAAATTCAGACAAAACCATATCCTACAACTGGTAATTCCAAATATTCCATTGGTTGAAGGATATAGAATATAATTTTGTGAATTTTGGTTATATTTTATTGTTAATTTATTTCAATTTGAAATGTTCGCTTTTTTTTTCTCTGCATTTACATGATATCGTTATCTGTTTTCACTACGGAAAATTTGAAAATTAAAGATATGTCGATGATAATCATCTAACTCAAGCAATTACCCATTTTCTTTTTGCAATTGCGTTCTTATAAAAAAAAACTTTTATTGTTATTAACAAAATATGGATCCATTCCTGCATAATGTTTCTCATGTTCATATATTGGCAAACTCTTTTTAGTGATAACGATATACTACAAATAAAGAAAAAAAATGATCATCCCAAATCAAAATAAATTATCATTCAAACAAAACTAAAATTCACAAAATTATATTCTACAATTGATTGTTCCAAACACCCGATTGATTAAAGTATAAAATATGGATTTGTGAATTTTGGTTATATTTGAGTGGTAATTTGTTTCAATTTGGAATGTTTGTTTTTTTCTACATTAGCAGGATACCGATATCTGTTATAACTACGAATAATATGCAAAGACACGACGAAGATAATAATCCAAGTCAAGCAATTACCAATTCTATTTTTGCCGTAAAAAAATCTTCTATCATAATAAAATTTTGGATCGGTTGTTACACAATGCTTGTCATCTACATATCTTTGCAAATTTTTTTATAGTGATAACGATATACTATAAATACAGAAAAAATGACCAGCCCAAATCGAAATAGAATATCATTCAAACAAAACAAAAATTCTCAAAACCCTATCCTACAACTGGTCGTTCCAAACATTGGATTGGTTGAAGGACGAAGAATATGGATTTGTGAATTTTCGTTATGTTTGAATGGTAATCTGTTCCAATTTGAGATATTCGCTTTTTTCTGTATTTGAAGGATACCGATATTCGTTATCACTACAAAGAATGTAAAAATATACGACGATGATAATCATCTAAGTCAAGCAATTACCCATTCTCTTTTCGCAGCAGCGTGCTTGTAAAAAAATCTTCTATTATAATAAAATTTTGGATCAATTCCTACATAATATTTGTCATTTGCATATCTTTGAAAATTCCTTGTAGTGATAACGATATACTCTAAACATAGAATAAAGTGATCATCCCAAATGGAAATAGAATATAATTCAAATATGACGAAAATTCACAAATTCATATCCTATCACTGATCGTTCCAAACGTTAGATTGGTTGAAGGACGAAGAATATGGATTTGTGAATTTTCATTATATTTGAATGGTGATCTATTTCAATTTGGGATGTTTGTTTTTTTTTTCTGCATTTGCAGGATACCTGTTCGTACCCGACTTCTGAGCCAAAAGAAGGGGCCCACCTTGGACCTATTTTTGAAGGCCCATTTAACCAATCAACACAGGATGCGGATCGGATCCATCCAGCCCACATGCCGTCAGGAGACCCGACTTGTGAAAGCAAGTCGGATATGACCAACCTGTAATAGGGAGTGGCCCATATGGAGACGTGGATGACGTTGGGCCTATGATAAGGCCCAAAAGGCGTCCAGCCCCTCCTGCTAGGGAAGAAGAAACTGACCCGGCCCGGCTTGCAGGAACCGACCCGACGTGCTCTACACGGATGGGATATGACACGATCTCTCATTCACAACGGAATAGGGACGTGCTCCCATGCACGACTCCGAAACCTTAGGACGTGTACTTCTCCACCATCACCACTACAGGTATACTTGTGCCTATAAATACCCCATATCCACACAGGTTTGAGATGACTGAACACACTATTCTAGTTTACTTGAACTCTGTTTAAACTCTGTCTGACTTGAGCATCGGAGTGTTTTGCAGGTTCTCCCCCCCCACCCCCCCACCGCGCTTGTTTCATTGGAAATTCGTCAATTGGACTCATTGCAACAGCCCAAGCTTGGAGCGGACTGGGCTCAACTGGTTCTGCATTCACCCCGGAACAATACCGATATTCGTTATCACTACGGAGAATATGAAAACATATGCCGATGATAATCATCTAAGTCAAGTACTTACACAATATCTTTTGCCAGCTACTTTCTTATCAAAATCTCTTCTGTTATCTTTATTATCAAAATTTAGATACATTCCTATATAATGTTTGTGACCGACATATTTTTGCAAATTAGTAATAACGGTATACTATAAATACAGGGAAAAAAAAAGTGATCATTCCAAATTGAAATAAAATATCATTCAAACAGAACTAAATTTCACAAAATCATATTCTACAACTGATTATTCCAAACATTCGATTGGTTGAAGGATATAGAATATGGATTTGTGAATTTTAGTTATGTTTGAGTGGTAATTTGTTTCAATTTGGGATGTTCGCTTTTTTCTACATTAGAAGGATACCAATATCTGTTATAACTACGAATAATATGCAAAAACATGACGAAGATAATAATCCAAGTCAAGCAATTACCATTTCTGCTTTTGCAATAAAAAACTCTTCTATCATAATAAAATTTGGCTTGGTTGTTACATAATGTTTGTAATCGACATATCTTTATAAACTTTTTTTTAGTGATAATGATACACTATAAATATAGAAAAAGTTATTATCCCAAATGGAAATAAAAAATATCAAACAGAACAAAAATTCAAACAAAACCATATCTTACAACGGATAATTTCAAATATTCCATTTGTTAAAGGATATAGAATATCATTTTGTGAATTTTGGTTATATTTGAATGTTAATCTATTACAATTTGGAATGTTGGCCTTTTTTTCCTCTGCATTTACATGATATCGTTGTAGTACTTTGTATCAAGGAGCAGCCAAGCCAAAACAAGTTGGACCATCTTTATTGTATTATTTTTTGGGCTCTTGCATTCAATAATGTTGGTATATAATTCCACCGAATTTAATTAAATTATTTATTTTTATATTAAATAAGAAATAATTTTAAAGTCAAATAAAAATTTAGTTTTATATTATTTTTTGCATTATTTATCATCAAAATAATTTTTACTTGGCATAAAAAAAATAAATTAATTGAACCTAATTGAATAAAGTAAAGGAATTAATCTATGTGTACCATTTGTATACACCTGTACACACTATTTAGCAACACGAAAAAAATGTAAATATTAGCATAGAAATAATTTTTATTTTTATGCTAATGTTTACATTTTTCCGTATTGCTAGATGGTGTATACATATGTGTACAAATTATAAATCTAGTATTACCGAAAATAAATATACTTCTATCATTATTCTTTGCAATTATATTTCCTTTATTTTTTTTCCGTCAGAGGTTAATATTTTCCTTTGAGGAACGGGTGAGGTACATTGTGGTCAAGAAATGGTTTTTTATCATGCAAGGATGGAGGATTACCTTTGGAGACCTAAATATAAAAAAGGGTAAAATACTGTTTTGATCCCTAATGTTTGGGTCGTTTTCTATTTTAGTCCCTAACGTTTAAAACGTCCTATTTTGGTCCCAAAACGTTTCAATTTTAATCAATTAAATCCCAATCCCAATGTTTGTCCTTGTTTAATTATTTACAATGCTTAAATCTCTAAACTATGTTTGTGTCTCTTCTTGTTAAGACCGTTGCAGATATACGTGGCACTAACAATTCAGTTTTCTATTGAGGAACAACCAAATATAATTAAAAACTAATATTAAAAAAAAAAGGATAAAACAATATAATATAAATAAGAATTATATTATTTTTCGTCCATATGTTCCCACCTTGATGAGGACACACTAAGAGAAAGAGACACAAACATAATTTAGAGATCTAAGCGTGGTAATTAAACAAGGATGAACATTGGAGATTGGGACTTTATTGACTAAAATTAAAACGTTTTAGGACCAAAATAGAACGTTTTAAACGTTAGGGACCAAAACAGAAAACCACCCAAGGGACCAAAACAATAGTTTACCCTATAAAAAATAAATATTCAAAAGGCCAACCATTTTTATTACAAGGGGTGTGTGGTCACCATTAATATTTTTGGTTAACACTTAATCAATAAATATATTTTTATTAGTTGATATAAAATAAAAGAAATTTAATACACTATTAAAGTGTAAATACTAAGTAAAATTACTAACTAATATAAATAAAAGTACCGATTCTTAAACATTTTTTAAATATATTTTGTTAATGTATTTAGATTTTTTTTAATTAAATATCAAGCAATAAAAAAATACCGATTAGTTAAGTGCTAACAAAAAAATTAAATTGTACAAAAAAAATGTAAATCTGATGCTACAAGCTAGAATAAAAGCTTAAGTTAAACAATTTGATCCCACAAAATTAAATGAATGATCAAATAATGTGGGTGGCTGGTTGTTGTGCATGTTGTAGATGAAGATTATTATCTGGGCACAAGAAGGTGCAACGTGAACGGACCCGAGAATGTGGTACTCTCATAGGCACCGGAGGGACATGGTTGTTTATTCAAGTAGAAGCAGTGTGTGGATGTAATTAAACTTCATGAGTGTTATCTCCTTCGTTTTTATTGTGTTGTTCCTCAAAAGAATTTGTTCTTACTTAAAGGGAATTTGATGCTACAGTGTAAATTTTTGTTCACCTACAGGAATGGAGATTGGTCGAATAAAGGTAGCATGGGTGGAGATTGTAGATAGGTTTGGCGGTGATAGCTAGTGAACGATGTTTCCGAGCTTCTCAATTCCGCCATTTCATATCATTGTCATGGTTAACTAGTTAACTTGGCCATTTCAGCCCTCACAAGACGACAAATATACTATGGGAGAATTGTTTTGTACAGGGAATACCATGTTCCTCTCTTATCGACCGGTACATGGGATAATTTTCCAATTTCTAATTCCTGAATGCTAGGAGAAAAAAAAGTCTAGGAGAAAAAAAAAAGAGCAAAAACCAATGCTTGCTGAATTAATCTATTTTATCTTTCGTCATCATTTTGCCCCCGACTCCACTGCTATTTTCGTTTCCTTCCCACTTTAGAAGATCCTACAAGTAGTAAAATCACCAAAATAAATCTTTGCTCGAGTACAAAGCTAAGGTTGAAAGAAAGATGCATTGGTTAGTTGTCTACTTACCCATCCCCAAAAGCAAAAAGATGGCAGATATTTCGCAATAGTGCCAGAATCTTCTGTGATCAGAGATGGTGGTTGCGATGGATAATCATACAACACTCTGGATATGCACTCCTTAACCAAATGCAGAGATGGTAGTTGAGATGGATAATCATACACCACTCTCAATATGTACTCCTCAACCACATGCCCGTTGAACTAGATAAACCAACACAAGACTCACAATTCAAACCAGAAAGATGAAAAAGAACTTAAACAAAAATTGTACCATTTCATCATTGATATCTTTGGCAGAAGCACCCTCAAAAGTTTTACTCTCTGAATAAGAAATTTACCCTTGCATTGCATTTGCATATCAGGTGGCGCTTCCTTTTGCGCCTGCTTAATAACTTATTAACAAAGAAAATAGTATTAAAAAATGAACGTTACAAATCCACTTATTGATGATAAATAGTAATATCACAACATGGGCGGAGGATAGTAATAGTGCATTCGGAGAATTGGTACCTATAACATCACATCTTGATCGTGGCAACACAATCCCAGTGTGTTGTGGGCGAACACAATACATCTTTGGATTAGTTGTTTTCACCTGACCAAAACCAAATACACAAACACCTAAATACCGAAATTTCCGATTTTGTCACACAAAATTTAAACGAAAAAAAAAGTCCAAACAGTAACAAATTATCATGATTTTTTTTCTCTATATGACAATGCACCAGACACTTGGTGAAGAGTTAAAGTTACGGTGAATTTAACCGATCTTACAACAGAATCAGAACAACAATTTACATCAAAATTGTGCTGCAAATTAACAGTAAGGAAGGGAAGCTATAAAATAGTGGTTTACTGTGAAGGCTAAATAGCTATCGCTCTTGTTGTTCAATCGCAGACAGCATGAGATGTCCTTGTGCTCAACTATCATTATATATATTTTACCACTTTTCAGTATTGATATTTGGAGGAAAAACAAAAAAATAAATATAGATTTAAACACAAATTCAACAACAAAGCAAAAACAAAGATCTTGATAGTTTCCATTTGATTTTCAAGGGCACACTAATAACTAAAACATTGAAACAAAGATCTGAACATATGAAAAACAATTTGTCATGGATATGCTCCAAAGTCTCTTCGTATGGACCTGTAGTATACTTTTTGGCTTAGTAGGAAATACTGGGGCTACCATAGAGGATTTTGTTCAAGAAGAAAGCCATTGACTACTTGCTATTACTCAACATTAAGCAGAGTTTCGGATTCATCGCATATATAACACACTAGAATTAGAAACAGTATAATTGCCGCCCAAAAGAAAAGGGATTAAAAAAAAAAAGGAAGAAAGAACAATGTTTTTCCCATCTTTGTTCCAGGAAATTAAAATAAAAATAAATTCCTATTCAGCAAGGTAATGTAAAAGAATTAGGCTTTGTTATTGGGGAAAAACCTGAAGTGGAACACGAAAGAAAACAGGGGAAGGGAAATTCACCAGTGGTAACTAATGGCCTTCAATTGAGCCTAGCTACTTCTCACTTTCACGATCAACTGCAAAAATATCCCCAAAAACAAAAAATTAAAATCAAGAACACATAGGAGTGAACGAGAGAGGAGTGAGTTGTGCGAGGCGCACCGGCAGCGGCACAGTGCTGGGCGAATTAAGTATGCAGAGATGATGAGATCGTGAGACACTCGGGGTGATGGGAGGGAGGGCTGCGTCACTGCTACGACGGAAAGAGGAGTGAGTTTCAGAATTCAGATGATCAGGGTTTGGTTACGCGTCTGTGTAGAATAGGAAGAAGCAACGTTCGTTTTTTTAAACACCAGGTCCCTTCACTTCACCCCTTGGGCCTTGGGCCTTAAACGGGCCAGGCCTAGCGATGGCTAGGAATCTCAAATGGGCCGAAGAGTATCGGGTCGGACCGGCTAATTCGCTAAAAAAGATGAGCCCGGCTGAGAAATTATGACCCCCGAAATAATAAAAAAAGCCCACTTAGCCAGCCCGTGTAACCTGTGGGCTTTGGCAGGCTGAGGGGGTTAGGGTGGACTTGTCTTTTTTTTCTAATATAAATATGTAATTTTTTTAAAGGAATAAATATATAATTTTAATGAAGCTAAAGCCATTGTAACCATAGTTGTAAAAATTGGATCAGATTGACCGATTCAACTAGAAAATCGAAAAACTAATAGTTTGTTCAGTCTAATTTGAACTGAAACTGAAACGAAATAAAACCTCCTACAAAAAAAAAATGAAATAAAACTTTAAAATATTTTTAAAATTTTTAGCAAATTTTAAAAATAAATTATATAATTTTTATCCATCAACTCATTGAAGTGATGATGATCATTAATTTACTTCTTATAGGATCGATTATATAATCTAATTAATTTACTAAAAAATAATAAAGACAACCACTAAAAAAGAATAAATAACTAATTATAAAAGAATCACCATCTTTTCATAATGGAAGTAACTATATATGCCCATATACAGGGCGGAGCATTATGTTGTCTAGGAGAGGCCATGGCCACCCTGACATTTCAACTTCTCTTTAAAAAAAAATTAAATGTTAAAAATTGCCACCCCTAAAAAAATAACTTCCTTTTGTTATAGTTTCTTTTTTCTTTTCGCTAGGCCCTCCTTTTTCTAATATTCTTTTATGGATAATTCTTTGGTAAAAAGAAGAAAAATGAAGAGTATGAAGAGAAAAATAATAAATCATTTGATTAATGTGTGAGTGTAAATTTTGACAAGACATACAACTATTTTGATTCATAAAATTTGATTATTTTTTATTCTCTTCATTTTTTTCATTTCACTGTAATAGGCACCTTTTATAAGGGTTTTTTTTTTTTCTTACTTCCATTTTATATTTCTCTTAGTATGAATGGATAATTATTTTATTATTTTTTAATTAATAATGTTAAGGAAGTTTTAGATTTTTATCGATGAAATAGTAATTCTATTTATTAAGATGCACATTGTTTAATTATTAAATTACCTTTTTTTATGTTTCACAATTTAGTTATTTATATTGAATTTATACTTTACATGAATAGATAAAAAAAAACTAATTATGATTATTATTTAAACAACTAAAAAGTTAAGCAAGATCTTTCCTTTTTTTTTTTTCACAAAACTAATTGCAAAAAATCTCAATCACAAATTGATGAAGCACTATCATTTAGCAAATATCAACAAAGACATATATACTTAGTTAGTTCGATTCGTTTATGTGAGACATACATATTAACGAATGAAGATGAACCACCCGTCTCCTTGCTTCCACCTCGACAGACATCAATCAAGCTGCTTAGGCATGGTTCTGAAGCCCCTGCTTCACTTTTCTGCTCTTTGTATTCCGTTTCAATTCAGCGGCCATGATTTTCAGTAACGGATGATTCAGGTTTGACGCGCTGATTCAATCTCCAAATTGTTTTCATATGGATACTGATAATAGAAGCATAACAACTTTTGAAAATTTCAAAAGGGTAGAACAAAAGTCTTTATCTGTGTTTGTGGATTATCTGTCATATAGGGTGAATGTGCATTGGTTGTGGGAGGTGTTTACTCATATAGGTCAAGTGGTGGATGTATACATATCACGGAAATTCAGGAAGAACAAACCATACAACTTTGCTTTTGTGAGGTTTCAGTTTAAGAATCATGCTTCTAGAGCTGTACAAACTCTAAATGGCAGATACATTGGTGGTAGCATCATTTCTGTGTCTGAAGCTAAGTATGAAAGATGTACAAGAGACAATAGAATTGAATTGCGCTGAATCACAAGTCGGTGAAGATCACGGAAGAACAAGGGCCTAGGATTCATCCTAAGAACCCTTCGACCAACTGTGTGTCATTCAAGAACACTTTATTGGGAGTTCATCAGAAGACAGATAATGGAGACCAGAAGGAACGCAACCCCATTAAGAAAGCTATCAATGAAAAGAGCATGAGAAAAGTTGAAGTGGCTCCGTCGCCTAAACAACAAGACTTGCTAAATAGAAGTGTTGTAGCTGAAAGTGTCAAACCGATCAAGTTTGGAAGCTTTGTGCGGGGGTTCAAGGATCTAGCTAAGGAATTTGGAAGATTAGAATGTAGAGACTATGGTCCATTAAAGTGCATTATCTCGTTTGAGTAAGTGGAATTAAGAGATAAAGCTCTCCAGATTTGCTTTATGCCGGATTTTTTCGACAAGATTACATCGTATTGAGGCGTCTCTTGGAAAACGTCAAGGAGGGTATGGCTTGAGGTAATGGGTTTACCAATCCACGTATGGTCTGAAGACACTTTCGATCGTATAGCAAAGGGGATGGATGGAATTTTGGTGATGCAACATGAATTAACAAAGGAACGAGCTTCTCTTACTGTGGCTAGGTTTCTCATTGATTGTTTTCAATGGGAACCTATACAAGAGTGGATCTCAGTGACATGTGAAGATGCTGTCTTTCAAGTTTATGTTAAGGAAGTTGGAGCAGATTTTTTGAGTTTCCAAGTACATCCGGAAAGGATCCTAATCCTAGTTGCAGTTGTTCAGCTTGTGGTTTGCCTGGAACTATGGGAGTTGAAGAGATACAAGATGAAACAAACAAACAGGAAGTTGTGTTGGCAACTATGGAAAGCAAGAAATGAATTAATTTTTCAGCAGCGTCATCAATCTCCAAGAAGTTGTGTTGATGAAGCTCAGCGTTCTGCTTCTTTGAGAAGAAGAAGATGAGATCCATTTTCCCAATTAATTTTGCTTTGTCTTTAGTAAGACTCTTTTGCTGGTGGAACTTTTCCTTTCTGACTATGCTTATTGTCCAATTGCACCAATTTTTGCAATAAATACTACTACTAGTCTACTACCTTTGAGGAAAAAAATAAAAAAGCAAGATCTTATTATGGCTTTTTATCATATCATAATATTTAAATACTTTAATATTTAATATCTTAAATTTATATATTACATGAATTTTAATTTTATAGATTAAATATTTAAAATTTTTAAACCAAATAAATTTTTAAATTTTTTGGACCTAAGATGATGATGTTTCAGTAACATATTTAAATTGTGAGTTTAATAAATTATATTTCAGTAATTTTATTGTTAATGACATATAAATTATGATTTTAACCTGTGATTGGATATAGCTAGAGCTAGGGATGTACATGAAAGTCTAGTAAGGTCGAGTCTCCCATAATAATTCAGATCCGTCTTAAAATATATTCGAGTTTACAACCATGCTAGGTAACCAATAAACATTCATCCAACATCAGTTAACAAAGGTACCCTCTCTGCTAGGGTTTGTCTTGTACCTACTAGGGTTTTGCCATTGAGTTTGTGATACACAATCATAATGCAGCATTGTAATTCTGCATTTGTTCCCTGAATTTATTACGTACAATTTCTTTGCATCTGTTTTCGATTGAATCATCATGATTTCATCTCATAGGATTACAACTACTGAATATTTTGAAAAGGGGAGGAAACACTTGAGTGAATGTGAGGGATCATATTCAATTCAGAATCCTATTTTCTGAGGTGACTATGATTAGGGATGGGAAACACTTGAGTGAGAGAGAGTGTGTGA
The DNA here is from genome assembly GCA_036250425.1 of Stylosanthes scabra. Classification (NCBI taxonomy): domain Eukaryota; kingdom Viridiplantae; phylum Streptophyta; class Magnoliopsida; order Fabales; family Fabaceae; genus Stylosanthes; species Stylosanthes scabra. The sequence continues at coordinate 67,962 of JASCZI010121003.1, read as the reverse complement.
TCTTATATTCTGTGTAATCCTAATTCTCATTTAGTCAATCTCTCAATCATTTCTTTTCTTTCTGTTTCTACCTTCTTCTGCAGATTAAGTCTGTTATCCACCTTCTGATTATGTCTCTTACCATACATCAACGTAATGGATCTCATCCCCCTGCTTCTCTGTCTGATGAGGAAGTAGTGTCATTGGACGCATCTGATGTCAAGGAGGTAACATAAGATCTCTCCAAAAGTCTCTTTGGAAGAATCATGGCGGACAGAAGCTTCAATTTTGGACTGGTTGAAGGATCCTTCACTGCCATATAGAATTATCCTGAAGGTTTAACAATCAAACCTTTAGGTGATAACATATATCAATTCTCTTTCGTGAAGGAGACAGAGATGATTCGTGTGGAAAGAGGCTCACCTTGGCTTTTCAAACAATACTTATTCATGTGCAGCGATGGAATAAGGAGACTGCTGTTGATGCTTCCAAATTCTGTATGATCCCGATGTGGATTCAATTGTGGGAGATGCCTGATTTCTGCAAAACAAAAGAAGCAGCAACAAAAATTGGAGAAAAGATGGGTTCAGTCATAGATGTTGATCTCTTTGACATGAAACCAAATAATTCTCAGATCATGAAAGTCAGAGTTGAAGTAGATATATCAACTACTCTAAGGCAATCAATCTGTATAGTTAGCCCTAATAAAACATACTATTAAAGTATGAGAAGTTGGGTGTGTATTGTAGATGTTGTGGATATTTGGGACATGAAGCGAGGAACTGTGACCTCTACCTCCAACTTTCCACTGCTGAATCTGAAGTGCACCTCAAGTGGAGAGCGGATTTAAGGGCTGATAAACTGGGTTGGAGAATTTCTGATTCTAAGGAGAATATTAATCAAACAGCTGTGAAAGACAATCTAATTTTAATTATTCTAACAGGAAACCCACTCCGGTTAGTCTAATTAAAAGTTTCTCTAATCTTTCATGCAATGATGGCTCTAAAGGGGATGATGATGGTGTGGAAAATAGTATCTCCTCTTCTCCTGTTTTGATTGTTGATCAAAGGAATGCTACAGATAACCAGCCATCCTTTCATTATTGGTTCTGGTTCTACTTCTTCTACAACCAAGCCTAAAAGACAAAAGTTGAAGCATATTGCTAGGAATGGGGATTCTGGTGCTGCAATGTAGAACATTGCTGGTTCTAAAAGAGCTCATGATGGGAAAGAATTTGAGGATGTTGATGAATCAATTCTGCATACTGGTCTAACTAATGCTGCTAAGGGGGAGGGTGCCAACCCACATATGGCACCCAAACCTCAATGATTATGCTGATGTGAAACTGTCGGGGTATGGGGAATCCCCTGACGGTTCACAACATACAAGGAATTTGTCGATCCCATTCTCCCGAAGTAATGTTTCTCTGTGAAACCAAAAACACTACTTCGTTAGTTACTGCTCAATGCATCAAATTTGGTTTCAATTTATCTCACTGTGTTAGTCCCAGAGGTCTGGCTGGTGGACTTGTACTAGCCTGGAAAGAATCCTCTGATGTAACGGTTCTGAGCTCTGGTGATTATTTTATCTTTTTCTCATGGAGAGATGCTAAGACTTTACGTCTTTGGAGAGTGGCGGTTGTTTATCTGGATACTAATGAATCTAATAGAGTTGACCAATATCACCACCTCCTATCATTACATGATAATCCAGATGACTATTTTCTAGTGATAGGTGATTTTAATGTCATTTCTGCTCAGTATGAAAAGGAGGGTGGCCGATTCAAGTCTACTTCGTCTATTGGTGCGTTTAATAATTTCATCAACTGTGGTAACTTTGTAGACTTGGGTTATCAAGGGTAGAAATTTACATGGTGTAATAGGAAATTCAATGAGAATCTAATTCGGGAACGGCTTGATAGATGTTTGGTCTCTACAACATTCCGAATTGACTACCCAAGAGCTATTGTTAAGCACCTTGATGACATGGGTTCTGATCACTGCCCCCTCTTACTACAAGTAGATCCTCAGTGCACTAAACCTAAGAGAAGATTTAGGTTTCAGGAAAGATGGTGTGAACAAGAAGCTGTTATCAATCTTGTTAAACAGTTCTGGCAGATTACTACTCAAGGATCCCCTATGTTTAAGTTTGCTTCTAAATTAAAAACTTGTAGACATAGATTGGTAGAGTGGCAACAAATTGGTGCTGGAAATTCTCAAAGAACTATTTCTCGGCTTCGGGAAGAATTACTAAAAGAAAAAGAGAAGGGTTTTGCAGCTGATCATTCAACAATTATGAACAAAGAGGAACAACTAGCTGAGGCTTATCTAAACGAAGAACGCTATTGGCGTGAAAAGGCAAGAATCCAATGGCTAAGAGATGGTGACCAGAATACCAAGTTCTTTCATGCTTCTTTTCAGAATAGGAATCGCAGAAACTCTATTTTTAGATTGGTAGATGATGCAGGGAATTCTCATACTAGCTCAAAAGGCATTACTTAGACAGCTCTCTCATTCTTTGAAGGCTTATTTACATCTACTAATCCTAGTCAGCAACCTCTATTCTACATGCACTGCCTAGGAAAGTTGATAAAGAAACTAATATGAGATTGATTAAGAGGGTTACAGAGGAGGAGATTAAAAAGGCAACTTTTTCAATAAATCATTTCTCTGTCCCGGGAGAGGATGGTTTTACAGCTAAGTTCTACCAATTCTTCTAGTCTACAATTAAAAGTGATCTTATTCCAGCTATTGTTAGTTTCTTTTTAGGTGCAAGAATGCTCAGAACTCTCAATCATACTCAAATCTGCCTGATCCCGAAAGTCTCTAATGCTGAAACTATGGGTTCAATTCGGCCTATCAGTTTAAGCTCAGTGTTCTACAAGATCATTTCTAAAATTCTGGTGCATCGTATGCAAGGATTCTTATATAAGATAGTAAGTGAAAATCAGAGTGCTTTTGTGAAGGGCAGATTCATTAGTGACAACATACTGATTGCTCACGAACTGATGCACTTCTTGAAAACCAAGAAGCATGGATCTCAAGAATTGGCACTAAAACTGGATATAAGCAAGGCATATGATTGTGTTGAGTGGAACTTTGTTTGTGAAATCATGTAGAAATTGGGTTTTTGTGACAAATGGATCCAATGGCTTAAACACTGTGTAACTACTGTATCCTTTTCAGTTCTGATCAATGACCAGTCTTATGGTTTTCTAACTCCTTCTCGGGGTTTGAGGCAAGGAGATCCTCTCTCTCCTTTCTTGTTTCTCATGTGTGCTGAGGGTCTATCATATCTATTACACCAGGCTGAACTTCAACATACTTTCTCTCATATTCGGCTTAATGCTAGAAGCCCTACTATCAGTCATCTGTTTTTTGCTGATGATTCTATCTTATTTTGTAAGGCTAATACATATAAGTATACTCAACTTCTCTCTCTATCCTTGCTACTTACAGTGAACTTAGCGGTCAAACTCTCAACTTCTCTAAATCCTCTCTCTTCTTTAGCAGTAATACTTCTCCTGCTAACTGAAATTCACTTTCCCATCTACTTAGCATCCAACATATTGGTATTCAGAATAAGTACATCGGACTCCCAGCTATTATTCATAGATCAAAAACACAAACCTTCCATTATGTTCTTGATATGGTTGAAAAGAAACTACAGATGTGGAAGAGATCTTTGCTTTCTCCTAGTGGACGTGAAGTTTTAATTAAGGCGGTGGCTATTGCTATACCACTATACACTTTGTCTTGTTTCAAGCTCCCCGACAACCTTCTTGAGGAAATCCACCGTAAAATGATGAATTTTTGGTGGGGACAAAGACATAATGAAAAAAGGCTTCACTGGATTGGCTAGGATACGATCTGCAGGGATAAACACCTAGGAGGTCTTGGCTTTAAAGATCTAAAGGCTTTTAATTTGGCTATGCTTGCTAAACAAAGCTGGAAGATCCTTGTTAAGCCTAATTCTCTTATCAGCAGGGTCTATAAGGGTTGATATTTTAAACCTATCTCTATCTATCAACAATGGATTCCAGACTCAGAGATTCAGAGAGTTTCACAGTTAATTGACAACAATAAGCAATGGAAAACAGCACTAATCAGAGACACGTTCATTCCAGAAATAGCATCAGAGATTCTACAAACACAGATTTAAGAAGAGAGGGAAGACTTTCTTACCTGGGCTTTAGAAAAACGTGGCAGATACTCAGTTGCTTCAGGTTATAACATTGTATTCCAAATGTTTCATCCCCCTGTCTCACAACTTCCGATCCAATGCCGTCAGAAACTGTTATGGAACTCACTCTGGGAACTTAAATGCCCTCCAAAAGTGAAGATTTTCCTTTGGAAGGCGCTCCTTGAAGGCCTCCCAGTGCGTAATCGACTGAAGCACAGAATTCCATCAGTGATTGATGAATGCCCAAGATGCTCAAATTTGGGAGAAACTGTCGTTCACTGTTTGGCGCAATGCCCTTTTGCTGATGAGGTGTGGAAGAACACTGAGATTCACCTCCCTTCTGATCTGACCTTGGCGTCGAACTTCTGGCAGCGGTGGTTGCGAGTCTTGACGGATCTGAAGCAGCAAACCCAGTGGCGCCGTCGAGCCAGCTCCTTTGCAGTGATTCTTTGGAAACTCTGGAATGATAGGAACCTCAGAATCTTTGAAGGAATTGCAGCAAGTGTCGATCAAGTTCTCTCCTCTGCTACTGAGATGATTCAGGAATACCATCAGTTCTATCCTCCATAAACGTTCCTCTTCTGATGCTTTGTTTCTTCTTAATAATGTTTTTTCTTTTGAATAATTATTATTAGTGGAGTTCCCACACTTCTTTTATTTGGTTGTCCAAGTTAGACCCACCCCTCATGTAGTCATTTTATTACACATCAATGAAATGAATACAACTGCCTTTGAAAAAAATATCAGTTAACAACTTAAATTTGATGTTCCATTTCTTTATGTTTCAAATGTTCTGTTTTTAAGTTTCAGATGTTCTATAATTTCAATTGTGGATGTTCTATAAACATTTTCAAATGTTCTATTTTTTATTAGCTAATTTATTGGCTAGAAAATTATTGGTTACATATACTTTTCTTCGAGTTTATTATTGGCACTCTAAACACGATGAAATCTCTTTACCTTTAGATTGATGGTGGAAATCGGGTGTTCTCTGATCAAATTTTAAAATAAAAATATAATTACCAATCACACGTTAATAATAAAAAAAAATATTTCAACCTCATTCAAATAAAACATAATATATATAATCACCAATCACAATAATATTATTTTATGTTTAATTATGATAAATTTAATTATAACTTGATGTTGTATTATGATTTGAAAATTGTAATAGGAAAGAAATTCATTTTTTTTTATATTTGGATGTTAAGTTTGATTATTACGTTGAGTGTGTTTGATTATAATTGAATTTTGTACTATAATTTTAAACGTGTTTGATTATAATATAAAAGAAAGACAAATTTTCTGCTAAAAATTTAGATTTTAATTATTAAGGTTGATTAGTACCTTAAGTGTGTTTGATTATAATTAAATTTTATACTTATAATTTAGAACATATTTATTTGTAATACGAAAAATACAATCATATTTAGTTTTGCATAAAAGTAAAAATTAATTAAAGTTTCTTATAGATTTTAACATGGGAATTGAGTTTAACCGTAATAGACCTTTTGCCCCTTTATATACATTTGGTTCTTCAATGAGGGTATAGATAAGGACAAGGAAATGCCATCATATTTGTACAAGTTAGAGTACCTCTGCCAGTTTCTTAATATTTATAGTGAGTACTATGAGCTAAGTGGCAATATTGTAGGAATATCTGAAGGTCTTAGCTGTGAAACTTCACATCATGTTTTGAGTATGTTAAACAAGCGTCATTTTTATCATTTGGAAAATATATGGCATTGTTTGACTTGATTTTATTTTGGATTGGGCCCTTTAAAATTGTTTAAAATCTCACTGGTACCTAAGTATTCTAAAATGTTTATTTATTGTAAAGGTGCTAGAGATCAAGGTGGTTTCTCGATATGGTTGAATATGTGATGAATAAGAATTTTTTGTTAAAAAGCATAGGTAAACAAAAGAGTTTAAAACTATATCATCAAAGGAGTGGATGAGAATCTTTTATATCGAGAGATGTAAAAGTGTTGTTATAGCTAGTTGTTTGATTTCACTTAATAGCCAATAACAACTCTCTCATTATATTATGTAAATCTCAGAACTTCGATTAACCAAAACCACGCGATTAATTGATTATTGCATTGATTAAGCGCTATAATTATGTTAGGAGCTCTAACCCAAATAATTGTGCAAACATTGGAATCTGGGAATTTCGCTGAGATATTCGGACTCAGTAGATTTTTCCAAGCGGAAAGGAATACTCAGCCAGTTTGGGCTGCGCGGAAACCCAGACCGTAAATTTAATTAACGGTACCGGCTTAGGATCGACGGGAATAAAATAAATAAAATGCGAGTACATGAAAATGATTACAAAAATATTTAGGACACGAACACGAACACCTTCGCTAAAGATTTGGCCCGAAACGGACCAAACCGCGAAATTACGAGTACGCCACTCATAAGTGGCTATATATAGGGGATGAGGCCAAACACTTCAGCCATCACCCTCGTCATTCACGTTAAGAGAGATTGAGAGTTGCTGAGAATTGATTGAGAGTTTCAATTCTCTCGCTCAACGCCAACTTCCGGACGCGATAACTTTTGATCCAGAGCTCTGATTGACGTACGGTTTGCGGCTACGCGAAACTCTCGACATCCTCTTCGCATCTATCACACATGCAAGTGGTGGGTATCTCGATTCCTAACTCGTTTTTCCCTTCTAAGATTCTGCTCGAAACTTGGTTTGACCACCATGCATGTTTTTGAGTTTTATGATTTAGGTGATGATCTTGCATGCTTTTGAGCATGGTAATCGAAGCCCATGAGTTGAGATATTCCCAGTGAGACGATTCCAACCCAAACTCTTGGTTTTAGTTAGAATCCATAGTGATCTAGTTGTGTTTTGGTGTTTGTGTGCTTGATTTGTGTGTGTAGATGTCGATTGTTGGAGGAATGGAGGTTAGATGTGGCCAACTGAGGTCAAGAACATAGGATATGTGTGCTTGGATGCTCGATGGCGTGACAGAAATCGCGTGTATGCATTGAGCTTGGCATCCAGGTACGGATTTAGATTCATTACTACAACATTTACTCTAGCATGAACACCTAGGCTAGTTGGACCTAGGGTGACCAATAATTGAACTTAATATGAAATGAAGTAGGAAAATTTATGGATGTATGTGATATGTGCTATGTATGATGTTTATGATGATTGATGATGTGAATATGATAATGATGATAATGATGGTTGATGATTAATGATGATGAATGAGAGGAAATGATGATGATTGTATGATGATGAGTGAGATGGAAGGAAATAATGGTGGTTGAGTGGGGAGCTCGGTGTTTTGAAATTGAATATTGTGGAATAGGAAGTGAAATGATGATTTTGGGAACCAAGGGGTTGTTTATGATGTGGAACCGTTGCTAATTTGAGTGGAATGGAATGGATTTTT